>MU189389.1:22415-52268 GCA_016904865.1 Pissodes strobi | reverse complement strand
ATATATATATATACTTATCCACCGTATCTTGCGACATCCTTCAAAAATTAGGTCGTTATAACATCCACTCGAAAAAAGACAGATACACCAAAAATAAAAATACGACTTTTACAAAGTTTTAAGGGGAGTCCATTCCTGGAAAAAAATAATAGTTATACACAAAAATTATTATTAAATTTAGGATATCTTTGTGACATCCAAGTATATTTAATATACATTTACAGACAATCTATCTTGCGACATCCGTAAATATTTCGTGCACCTTATGACATCCGTACAGCGTTGCCAGTGATCAAATTAAATATTCATCATTGAAGCACTTTGTTTGGAATTGCCACCACTAAGTTTTTACGATGTAAGCAAAGAACAAAACGTGAGGTTAGTTAATTAGAGAGTATGATTCTATAAATTATGTTGTGCGGTATACAGGTAACGATCCTATTTTTATAGGTATCTGTATATTTTGATATATACTAATTCAAATTCAAATTTAAAATCGTTTAGTGTCCATTTTGCAGGCTTTAGACAGTAAAAAAAATCTTTAAATCTATCCTAATTAGGCATGTATCAATAGTGTAAACATTACGTAAAAATTAAAAATATGAAAAGGAAAAAAAACAAGAAAAACAGCTAGGGACACTAAATTACAAAATAAAACAACTACACATATTATTGGAAAAGAGGTGAAGGATACAAAAATCACCCGTACTCCAGGTCAATGCCAAAAGCAGAAAACATAAAAACCAACACAGGCATAATCACGCCAATTACCGTAACTGTCGCAGGTGGGCCTCAAACTCCTGCAGATCATAAAAGCCACCGTGTATTAATATTTTTATTGCTCTTTTAAACTGGTTTATACTCAAAAGAGTAAAGGTTACGGGCAGTAGGTTGTATAGAGCAATACCTCGATGGAATGGGCTCTTCAAGAACTTGGTGGTTGCAGGAAAGACAGGTCTAATAAGATCTTTACGAAAAATATAAGTGTTGTTTTCATTACTTCCAAGATTACTTTTGTTTTTATGAGTCGAAATCAGAATCGGAAGAGTCATTATTTTCTCTCTTCTAAAATACTGCTTGCAACAGCTTCTTGGATCTAGTTTATTTAATATGCATACACATCTCTTCTGTGTTCTAAATACTGTCAAGCTACCATTCTCTCCACCCCAGAATTGTACTGCATAGCACATTCTTGAATGGAAATAGTCATAATACTCCGTCCTAGGTACACTCACTGACACCATATCACGCAGAAAGCGCATTGAATAACAAATTGAATTAAGTTTTAGTTTTAGATTATTGAGATGTGATTCATATCCGCAATCCGAGAATTTTGGTTTCAGTCAGTTAGTTTATTGTTTGCTATTGTTATGTTGGGATCGAAAATGGAATTTCTGCTTTTGAATACTATAAAATTAGTTTTTTCATAGTTTAGTCTTATTTTATTTGCATTAAACCATTGTGTAATTTCCAAAATTGCATTCCTGATCTAGGCCCTTAAGTTCTCCAGATCTTTATCGCTAAGAATGCACGTCGTATCGTCCGCGTACATTATAATTTTACCAGAAGCATTGTATGCAAGGTCATTTACAAATATGTTGAGAAGCAGGGGCCCCAGAATTGAACCATGTGGTACTATATGACTGACTTTTTTGACAGATGATGCATATTCAGTGCCCTTATCACGGACACATACAAATTGCTTCCTATCAGATAGGTATGACTTAAATCATTGCAATACCATGTCCTTCACCCCCAAAGATTCCAGCTTCGTCAGCAAAATGTCTCACTCTCACCATGTAAAAAGCTTTTGACAAATCATATACGATCTAAATGCACATCTTACCTTCGTTCCTCTTACTATATATCTCAGTAAGAATATCGTATATTGCACTCTCCGTAGACATGCCCGATCTAAAACCGGGTTGAGATAAGTTTAATAAATTATTTTGTTCTTGGAATTTTATTAGCCTGTCATAAACTGCCTTCTCTATAATTTTTGTTATGGCGTGTAGCAAAAATATGGGACGGTAGTTAGCAATATCGTCATGTGCCCCTTTTTGAAAATAGGGATAACCTTTGAGAGCTTAAACTGATCCGAAAAATGACCCTCTTGAAACGTACAGTTTATAAGATTACTTATTGCTGGGGCCAGCATTTTTATGTTTACTTTAAAGAAAGTCAATGGTAGCTCATCTGGTCCAGCGGAATTTGTGTTTTTTAGAGAGAAAATTATATTCCTGACGTCAAGATTTGATGTGGGACAGAGAGGAAGAAACTATTATTTATTGATCGTAATTCTGGTAAGGGTAGTTCAGCAAAATTTGTATTACTAGCAAGATTTGCAAAAATGTATTAAATATGTCAACTATTTATTTTTTATTTGTATATTCTATCTTGTTCTCAATTATATTCCATTCAACGTTTTTGTGTCGCCTTCCTCTTCCCGTTTTCCGTTTAATAATACTCCATACTGTTTTTGAAAGGTTTGAGGAGGATTTTATCTCATCTTCAAAGCTTAATTTCTTCGCTCTGTTTGTAATTTCCCTTAATATATTTGAATAGAGTTTATAAAAATGCTTTAAAATAGACTTAGGGTTGGTGCATAAAAACCTAAATAATTGTCTCTTGTGATTACAAGATTTTTTATACCCACCGCTATCCAGGCTTTGTGCTTTTTCGCTTTTGTTTTTTTAACTGGGAAATATTTACTTAGCATAGTTTCTAATTTCTTATAAAATATATTGAAATTATTTTGGGTAGATGTTTCATGTAATGACCAGTCTATGTCCCCCATTGGAATAAAATTTTTGTTTAAATTTGAGGCCGAGAAAATCCTTTTTGATATACTGGGACATATATGTTATTCTTTGTCTCTTTTGCAAATATAATGCTTTTATGACCCGAAAACCTTGTGTCCTGAATTATTTGGCTGTCGAAATATTGAGGGATAATATCCGTAATTATGTTGTCTAGCACAGTCAGTTGCCGACGTATTAGTCTGCCTAGCTGGCACATATACGGTAAAATTTTAGCAATAGCTGTTTGCTTAAATCTGACTGAAAGTCGTAATATTCAGGTATAAACAAACAATAACACATATACTCACGCCCGGTACATACTCAATACCACAACATTCAAAAACTTTCCATACAATACATGTCCAAATCAAAGGGAGTAAAAGAGACCGTTATGAGTATAAATAATGACTCCCCCGTGAATGTTTTCCGTGGGACAAAAGCTACTCGCGACCATACATAGCCTTCCAAACTAATAAAATTGTAATTTTTTAACCAAGTCTCTGCAAAACATACAATTTTAAATTGGCCGTCACATAAATAAACATCTAAACAATGTTTTTTATTTCTAAGGATTGAATATTTGTATAAAATATAATATAGTTCTTTGGGCGAATTTATTTTACGGAAGGCAGCGGCGCGCGGCGCATGCTCGGGGACGCCGAAAAAAGGTTTTTTATTATTTGAATTGCCCTCACCTCCATTTCTATCTATAGATATTTGAGACCCAGAATCTCTGTTTTCTATTGTTTTGATAGATGATAGATTTTCTTGATTTTCCTTTAGGCTTTCATGCAATTCTAAATCTATGTTGTCGTCGATTGAAATGTGACTCTCATTTAGAATATTGTGTGATTCAGTGTTGATGTTATCGTCAATTAAAATGTGAATCTCATTGACCTGTTTGGTATTGTATCCTTCTGTTCTGACAAAAGTTATAGTTTGATTTTGTTTTTTGTTGTTTGTGATGGCATTTTTTATTAAACTAACTACATCAAATTTTTTTAATGGATATAATAAGCATTTTCATTTATATCAATAAAAAAAAAAATCCTTCCGCGTAATTGTCTAACTTAGACAAAATTTTGTTAAGGTTACTATTGTGATTATAAATGAGATTATTTATTTTAGATTCATATTTCAGAAAAGGGACCGATAGGAAAATGAAATTCGTGCGAGAGCAGTATCTTAAGTTAGAATATGTTTTTTCAATGAAATTTGTCTTTGCTTGTTTACAAAACTATTGAAACCTGCAAAAATTAAAATGTCTTTTTTGTAAACAATGGCGAGAAAAAATTTCATGATTTGCTCAAAAAGGGCATATGGTTTAATAATTGTTTCTACTTTGTAATTAACTAGGCAAGTAGCAAGATACAAAAACAATTTAAGAAACGAAAATATTGCATTTTAGTGATTTAATAGGAAAAAAAATTAGATGTTTAAAAAGTCGTCGGCGCACATTTTTTTTGTCATTAATATTCGGTATGATGCCCCCGGGACGCAACTGGGCATTATATATTTTGTCTAATTAAGACTAAATAAGCCACTTATTATTACAGACAACACTATTAAAATTCCACAAAATCGGTAGAAGGATATTTAAGATATTAATAAAAAAAAATGTGTGTGCTTAAGACCACACGATAGAAGTGAAAACTTCGATCCGAGCCTTCGTTGCAGATATACGGGCGAAAACCGGCTATTCCCCCAAAATCTCTCCTTAAATTAGAGCCCCGGTCCCCCCCGTATGGTCTAACGTGCCCCCCCCCCATGGGGCGCACCTAGCATAAAAATTTCGACCACGTACCTCTTCCCGTTCTTCCGAAATCAATTATTTAAGTTTTCCTTCTCCCCCCTCCTCTGGCCAAACGAGGGGAGGGGATACGGCGTCCCGTTTTCGGCCAGGATCTTCTTTTTACCCCGGCTACATCCCCTGAAAATGTCAGCCCTCCACCTATACGGGAATTGATTTTCCCCAAAAATCCCCCCTTAAATTAGAGCCCCGATCTCCCCTGTATAGTCTAAGATGGGCCCCGGTGGGGCGCACCTACCATAAAAATTTCGACCCCGTACCTCTTCTCGTTCTCCTGAAATTAATTGTTTAAATTTTTCCTTCTCCTACCTTCCCTGGCCAAACGGATGGGGGTACGGGGTCCCGTTTTCGTCCATGATCTTCTGTTTAGCTCGGCTACATCTCCTGAAAAGTTCGGCCCTCTACCTATACGGGAACATGCCAGCGTTACATTACATATCGTTCGGATGAACGTGATGAGTGGCGCTTGACGCATGACGGCTCGGTCTCATTCAACCCCCACAAAAAAAATGCAAAACGCGCCTAAAGATGTTTTCACTCCAAAAAAACTTTTTTTTTCTTTAAAGTTTGATAAGTACCTTGTATCTTGAAAACTATGCAATTCCGGACAAAGGTTAATACGAGTTCATTTAAAAAAATGTTCATGTTTTCTTATGTAGAATCACCCCTGAAATTATTCGAACGGAATTTCCGGACACCCTTATAACGGAAACCACACTGTTTTGTTTTTTATTTGACACTATCAGACATCATGCTAATGGAAGTCTAAAAAGTGCCTCATCAATAAATCTAGCAAAAAAGAATTTGTGTGTGCATAAGACCAAACAATAGAAGTGAAAATTTCAATAATATTATGAAAGCGTTACATTAATATCCGAGCGTGACGGCTTAATCTCATTCAACACCCAACAAATAATTAATATTGTGAAAGCGTTATATACATATCCGAGCGTGATGGCTCCGAGCGTGACGCGTGACGATTCAACTTAATTCAATACCCAGAAAAAAACGCAAAACGCGCCTAAAGAAGTTTTAACTTCAAAAACAAAAGCAATGAACTAATGTTACGCTCGCGGATCCTTTAATTATTGTTGAGTATTCTCGCGCAAATTCACCGTCACAAAACTTGGAATGACAAGCAACGAATGCTCCGCCAGGTACACATACGACTTTTCATCCTCGCCTTCTTCCATCCAGCGTCTTCAAGCACTTTGATTCACAACATGTTAGTATTTAACCACCGATTTAAAAATTAGAAAATACAAAATGTTTTTAAATTGGCTTAAATATTAAGTAGCTTCCTCACAGAATTGCTTTGAAGTCGAAATCACGAGAGTTGGAACCCGTAGTTATTTCCCATATAGGTCGATTAAGCTTTTCCATTATATTCTGGTCCTTCTTCGAAGCCATTTTCAACATTAGCTTTGTTCTTTCCGAAATAATATCTACATAAAACGAAAAAAAATTCAATACGCGGGGTCATCGTTTGTCAGAATTTCGATACGAGCCTTCGTTTCAGAGATACGGGCGAAAAACTGTTTTTCGCCCAAAATCCCTCCTTAAATTAGAGCCCCGTATGGTCTAAGGTGGCCCCCTATGGGGCGCACCTACCATAATAATTTCGACCCCGTATACCTCTTCCCGTTCTCCAGAAATTAATTATTTAAGATTTTCTTTTCCACCCATGCCCTGGCCAAACGCGGGGGGTTACGGAGTCCCGTTTCCGTCCAGGATCTTCTTTTTATCCCGGCTGCATTCCCTGAAAATTTCGGCCCTCTACCTATACGGGAACATGCCAGCGTTACGTTACATATCCGAGCGTGACGCGTGACGGCTCGGGCTCATTCAACCCCCACAAAAAAAAAGCAAAACGCGCCTTAAGAAGTTTTCACTTCAAAAATTAAGACTTAATATTTACCTTCATGGATGCCACATGATGCACCGGCACAAGATCAAGACAGACACCAACAGGTAAAATAAAATATGTTTAAAGATAGAAATTAAATAATGTTTCCAAGAATTATATCTGAACTGACGAGCATGCGGCGTTGCCAAGTTTTGGATGTCACAACACATTACAGATATGTTGAAATATATTCCATAAATGAAAGGATGTCACAGAGTTGTCTGTGTACAAAAAAAAATATACAAAAATATACAACCTCTGAGGAAGTAGGTATATAATTTCCATCTTAAGACACATACGTTGTGACATCTTTTTAAAATAGGTACCCATCGTATCCCCATAGACCCCTGAGGCCAAAAAACATGGAAAACGCTGTGACATCCGAATTTGGATGTTACAACGTTGAAGGATGTCACAAAGGCGGTAAAATTTTTGCGGTTTGATGTCACAAGGATAGGCGGACGAACCTATATATATATATATATATATATGCAGGGTAGAGTCAAAATTTGAAGGGAAATAAAGGCATGTCTACAACATTCCCTATACTTTTAATCCACCAACGATTCTTATACAGCACCTCTGTACTGCAAAAGTCTAAGATAGGATTGAATGTGTCCATAGTAAGCATTAAGTAGAACATCTCTAGATACTAGGGTTTTCAGATTACGAATTAAGTAGGTGTTTTTGCTTAGAATATCAGCTAAATACTCTGCATGATTCTCCCATGTCAGTCCGTGATCAAGACACATACCAAGGAGTTTTACTAAATCTTTGTTGGTTTCTAAAGGTCTTAGTGAGAAATCTAATGTTTGTGTTTTGGTTACGTTAATGCTCAGCTTGTTTGCAAGAAACCATTGCTGTACCTTACATCGCACTCTCGCGGTCCGCCTGCTTGTCAAGAAGAGTTAGATCATGAGATTTTTCAAGTGCTGTAGTGTCATCAGCGAACAGAATTGTGCTCGTACTAGGTCTTGTAGTACAAGCGCTTATGTGATTTATGTACAAAAGAAACAAGATCGGACCAAGGACAGAGCCCTGTGGCACTCCATGTATCAGAGGCCCCCGACCCGACAATGCGCCATTAAACTCACATATATTGTGTACGATTTGACAAGTATGCCTCAATAAGCAATACTGTCTTTCAGAAAATTATATTTATGTAGTTTCTTGACAAGCAGTCCATGAGAAACACAATCAAAAGCTTTAGTTAGGTCATAGAAAGAAGCTCTCACAAACAACTTTCTTTCAAAACATTCTTGGACATAATTTGTTAAACTGTTAATTGTTGCTGTCGTTGATGTGTTGCTCCTGAAACCGATCTGACTACGATTAAATAAACTATGTGTTTTCAGATATTCACAGATTTGTTTTTTTAGGATATTTTCAAAGATTTTACTAAATATAGGAACCCTAGATATTGGTCTATAATTCGCTACGTCATCAGCATCCCCTTTCTTAAAAACAGGCACTACTCGGACTAGTTTATGGAAGTCTGGAAAGATGTTAGCAATTATACAATTTAATGATTTTGGCAAGACGATAGATTATTAGTTCCCTAAGACTTTTCACAATTCTAGAGTTGAGATTATAACAGTGTTTACTAGGGCTATTTTTGATGCTTCTTATGATATCTCTCAGATTATTGAAAGTGACTTATTTAAATTTAAAAGAGAAGCCGTGATAAATTATTTAGTGGGTCCAAGTAGCTCAAGGCATCCTGGTTGGTGTTTGGGAGATCCTTTAATATATTTTCTGCTCTTTCCAGAAAATAATCATTAAAGTCATCTGAATTCAGTTGATCTGAACAAGTATTATTTTTGATTGGTTTGTTGTTTTTTATTATGTCAAATACTGCTTTGTTTTTGTTTGTTCATGAATTTGTGTATTTATTGTTAGCTTGTTTTTTAGCTTCTTCTATTTTAAGTTTATATTCATTCCTAAAGGATTTCAGCATATCATCAAGACTTTATTTGTGTTATTTTAGTTTCTTAAAAGTTTTAGAGTTTCCCTTATTTCCTGTATTTGGTTATTAAACCAGTGAATCTTAAAGGAATTTTGAAAGCGATTCTTTTTTACCATTCTTGTTTCTAAACGAAAAGTTGCATCACAGGCATCTCTAATTATTATATTCATAAAAATTTCGAATTGAGTGGCTGGTGGATTTATGGCATTGTCAATAAATGACGAGTCAGAGCCAAGTTATATAGGTTAAAAATACCTAAATCTGGAATAGGTCTGTAGGATATTTGAGTACTATCCTCAGGCTTAATGCAGTTCCAGTTCAACTCAAAATTAAAATAGATAGCCAGATGACCTGACCACCTGACATACCTGGATCCACTGTTTCATGCCTAAAATTGGAAACTAGATCTTGAAAGCCCATATGGCTCGAATAGATTACAGATAGTTTGTGCCTCAAGGGAGTTTTTTGGAAGTGAACGTTAAAGTCCCCTGTTACTATGATACCCAGTCCCGAGTCCAGGGTATCTAGGAGAGTGTCCAATTGATCAATGTAAGTGGTAACATTTCCCTTAGATGATCTATAAGTTTTATGATTTGTATTCTAAGTAAAACCTGCAACCTCAAAATATAATTCCAATGACGAATTCACAGTATCGAAGGGAAGTGGACACACCTTGAGACTTTTATCAGCAAAGATTGCTACATCACCATGTATACGTGTAGACCTGCCAAAGCCAGACATAGTAAAACCATCTAAGCGAAAAGACCCTAATTATTCATATGGGGATAATTAGTGTTCGTTAATGCATCAAATTTTGTAATTCGTACCTATCAAAAATGAGTCAAGTAAAGATTTTTTTTATTACGCATACATCATAATCAACGATTATCGCACGCTGCAGCGTGCATAAAATGATGTTTATGATGCGCCTACTTTTTTAAAGGTTGCTATAGAAACATTTGATCATGTCAAATGTGACAGATTAATATACTCGTCAGTATATCCATATCAATATATATTTAAAACATTTTTGAGATTATGATGCATTCGTAATAAAAAATAGCGTATGATATACGTGTATAAGAGGCCTTTAAAGCCCTTGCGACTTACAAAACACTCCGCTGCGCGTCGTGTTTTGAAATATATCGCGCGTGCTTTAAAGGCTCTCTTATACACTTATATCATAATATACTATTATAGATTGTATGTTATAATGTAATATTGAAAATTTTCAAGAGTGAGCACAAACCTGCTGTCCCAATATCAATTCGCTCTGGCTAAAAAATGTCGACCAATACCAAAGTTGAACCTCTCGTAAGCCACTCCTACTGGCCAGAATTTAGTCTTGTACATTGGCTCCCGTAGCTCAGGCAGTACCCCTACCATGAATTTCTGTCCTATTGATTTCTGAACTTTTGGTATGCACAGTTGCACATATATTTCTTCTTCAGCATGGATGTTTATTTGGCTATGTTTTTTTTTATATTCTCCTCTATAATGCCTTCTTTTACTTTAGAGATATAAAACCAGATTTTATTTTTTCCAGATTCCGAGGTGACAGCCATAAAATCATCATTCTCTCGTACTCCCACCTGGGGCTTTTTCTTTATGCGTGGTTTTTCTTACTTTCCATCAGGCTTGATATTATTTTCTGTTGTTTTTGTTTCATTCCTGTCATGAGTTAGTTGACGTTTACTGTATTTTTTCTGTTTTGAAATTGGAACCCTTCACTGTCCTTGGTATTATGCATTGTATCGCTAGAGTTTCTAGTGTCGACAGCAACCATATCGCTTTCACTTTTGTTCCCTGTGTCCTTGATATTATTCAGAGCTGTTTTGCTTACCTCAGGTTGGCTTTCTCGTGGTAGCAATAATGGAAAAATCATTACTGATTTTGCTCGCGCGGCTTTGTTGTGTTTTCTGCTGTTTGTCATTCTCATTTTGAGTAGTTTTTAGTAGGAGCTCTTCTTTTTTGCTCGATTTTTTGGCTGTTTATCTCCATTGACTGCATTGATTTTTTTAATAACTGGACTTCATTTATTAGCTGCTCGTTTGATGACTGCAGTTTGTTTAATAAATCCTCCATGTTTTCTATTTCCATATTCTTCAGAGATATAATTTTGTTGGTATCTTGTAGCGCCATAAGATCTCCCCTTACCCGTACCGTACCGCACCTTCGCATTACCATCCGTTTCTGAACGCACTGCAGTAGATGGACACATCTCAAGGCGTGCCTCAGGGCGCAAGACTTTCATCAACTGTGTTTCTCATCTATATTAAAGACCTGCTGACCGAAACGAATAATCCTGTTTACAAGTTTGCAGATGAAATCAGTACCCTTTAGATCAGAAAAACCTTTACCAGCGACTGAGACTTATCACCGCAGACAGGAGCAGATTACAGCAATTAATCAAAATCTGGAGAAAGTTCAAACTTGGGGCGACAGAAATTTGGTCGAGTCCAATGCAGCAAAGACTCAAGGAGCCACGTTTACCAAGAAGGCTAATACGGTAGGTTCTGACATCATTATGGCAGGATCGACCATTCCTGCAGCAATGTGTCCTGGCATGACCACGTTGCTAACATCGCAAAATCAACCTCCCTGCGTTATTTCGCAACAAAAAACTGTATACATCGCAGCAGTTGCTGTTGTTCTACAAAGCGCAAATAAGACTGTGCTTAGAATATTGCTCACACATCTAAAGGCTGCTCGATTTCATTCAGAAGAGAGCTGTGCGTCTCATTAGCGACCCGGAATCTGGATAGTCTGGAACACCGCAGACATGTGGCCGAGATGTCTCTGTTTTACAGATACTTTCACGGTAGATGTTCCCAGGATTTGGCCCACCTCATCCCCCTTGGCAACGCCTGTCAGACAGTCACGACAGGCGGCAAGAGCGCACCAGTTAGTCGTACAACTGGAAACACCTCATCGCTTTACAAGAACTGCTTTGTCTGGCGGACTGCATCACTGTGGAACTCACTCCCAGGACATCTGTTTTCTCCTAATTACAACCTACAACTATTCAAGGACGGTATCAATAAACATCTTCGCACACACACCGCTTGCCGAGCACCATAGGATCTCCCTTCAGTGTGTGTGTGCCACTGCCTTAAAAAAAACCTAATGAGTGCATTTTATATCAATTGGCTGCTTAGCGTTATAAGATCCTTTACACAAATAGTGCACTATATAAAAATCGGCCTTTCCCATTGGTCGATCCGCATGGCCCTCCGCTCGCTACGGGGGCTCGAGAAAAGAAAACTAACCAGGTGCTAACCCAAGACATACCCAAAATCAAGAAAAAAAAAAGCTGTTTAGAAACATAATCTTTAAAAAAAAATTAAAAAAAGCAATGGGGTTCGAGCCCGCGTTTCCCAGGTGAGACCCAACGATCGAAACCTCTACACCACGAGAGCTCTTGACAGAAATCGATTGCATCACGCAGACATATCGTAATATGAGATGGATCGACCAATAGGAGAGGTCGATTTTTACATAGTGCACTATTTGTGTAAAGGATCTTTAAATGCGGCTGATTATACGTTGGTAATAGTAGCTGGGCATCTCTCGATGGCCTCTCACTGTGTCTAAATAAGAATGTGAACCTGAGTGTTCTGAGAGGAGAAAAGGTCGGTGTCGGGGAGCCACACGGTTCTGTTTTGGGGATCTTACTGTTCCTAACCTGCATCATTGATTTATCCCAGACCGACTCACAGGCACATTTTACTCTTGACGACACTACAATCTGTTGTTGGAAGCTCTTTCTCAACATATCAAAAACACACTCCTTAGTTTTCACATCCTTATCAGGAGCCGGTCCCAATTTGTAGGAGTGCATCTTGATACAGAACTACTCTGAGACGTACACGCAGAAGCGTATGTGAGAAAGCTAAGATGTAATATCGTTCTGCTCTGAGGCTTGTCAATCTGTGTTTCCCTGAGATATTAAGGCAAAATGGATCTGAAGTAAGCAGTTGCTTAGCAGCTTCAATTTTGAACAGCCTTTTCTATTTTTGCATCACTCCTATACTTTTAAAATGTGTATTATTATTCTTCTTGTCTTTGATATATAGATTGTTCAATACTATCTCATTTTGAATCTATATATCACATATTAAGCTTCAGCCCTTTTTTATATCTACTTTCCAAGGGTTTGTATTATTATTGTTATTGTCAGTGCAGAAACACACGAAGAAACATCGGAAAACAAAACGAGGAATAAACTAATGAAATAAAAAACTGCATCATGCCTTAGCAACTATTATATTTTCACATTAATATAATCTTCGTATAACTTAATCAAACTGTCTGGTGTCCTGGGCGTTACCAATTTCAAAGCCTTTTGGAAATGACGGTCCTCCACCCAAGCACATTGAAGGTCTTCTTCCAAAGCCATCATGGCCGCTTCGTGGCAAACTGCGTTCACTTCAGCTCCCGAATAGCCTTGTGTCTTCGCTACCAGATCGTCTATGCATACGTTTTTGGTCTAAAAATTAACCCTAATAAGGTTAAGAAATTTTTTAAACATTTAAAAATAGCAATAAAAAAGTTTAACATCCTAATACTCACAGGCATTTTTAGTAACTTAATCCTAAATATTTCCCGTCTAGTGTTAAGATCCGGCAAAGGAACATAGACTATCCTGTCCAGCCTTCCTGGCCTAAGCAAAGCCTTGTCGATCTTGTCCGGTCTGTTAGTGGCTGCTAGGATGGTGACGTCACCTAGAGGTGTGACACCATCTAGTTCTGTCAGCAACTGTGCTAGAACTCGCTCCTGAACACTCGCCGAAGATCCTAAAAATACGATGCTCTTCAGAGCGTTTTGAATGATTTTGATAAAAAGAGTCTACTCAGGTGCAACATATGGCACAAGAATTAATATAATAATTATTAACTAGTTCTTTCGAATATGGAATTTTCCCGGGCGAGCTTAAGATGGCTCTAGGCAAAATATTACAGGAAAAAGAGCCAATTTTAAAATTATTTGATCTGTCATTGTAAATAATTGTAATATTCTAAACAAACAACAGGACAATCAACATAAACGGCAATAAAACACATGCTTTTAAGAGTTTAATATCAAATTACCTGAACTTCTCTCCCCTCCTAACGCGTCTATTTCATCAAAAAACACTATGGATGGAGCTACTTGCCTCGCCTTTCGAAATACTTCTCTTATTGCCTTTTCTGACTCGCCAACCCATTTACTAAACAGTTCTGGACCTGTAAAAATCCATAAAAACTCAGCAAATGTGAGTTTATATTGCTAATATATTTACAAAAATGGTAGGTACTCTCTAATATGTTTTAGAAACATGAATGAAAAAAGCGTTCTTAACAAATTTCTAAAATAATTATACAGCCAACAAGATTCGAGTTAAATTATTCTTGTGGAGGTTTACATGAAAAATTACTAAAATGGATACCTTCGCCTAATCTACTGTAAACCTTGTTTATAAACGGGCGTCTCATAATATGCTTTAAAAATATTAATAGTTTGCACAGCACCATTCTTTATATTTTCCAATACACCTGATAACTCATTCCGCCTAAGGTGACACAAAGCCACAAACAAATAGACAGTCAATTAGAGAGTATATTATCTCAAACTTAGTTTAGATTAAAGGAGGTAATTCATTATCTTTACCTTACCTTTTATACTCAAGAAATTCAAACCACTCTCAGTGGCCAACGCCTTTGCAATCATAGTTTTGGAACAACCAGGGGGACCAAACATCAAGACACCCTTCGGAGGAGTCACGCCTAACCTAATAAAGCTTTCCGCGTATTTCAGGGGCCACTCCACTGCTTGCCTGAGAATCAGCTTTAGATTGTCTTGGCCTCCGATGTCTGACCATTTTACATTCGGTACCTATAACAATTATAAAATTTATGTCGCTAAATTTACCGAGACACTTGCTGCTAGAACCTTATACTATTCCAGTAGAATAGACCAATCCACTAATAAATCCATGGAGTCTTGGAGAATTGTGAATAACATACGTGGTGGACGTGGGAACTTGTCCCTGACACATTGACGGCTCAGTCGCTCAACAGTTTTTATCAGGGTATATCTTTGACTCTCTCCGAAAACTTGCCGCTATCTGATATCGATCCGGCATCATACTTAAATAAGGTTTACCATATGTCAACAACAAACTCTGGGACCTACCACCCTCAAAATGAACATATTGACTTCTGCCCGACAAGTAAAACTGGAGCAGTTTAATACTTATATTGTCAAATCAGAAGAAGTATAATATGCTCTACATAATCAAAAGCTCTTGACAAATCGTACAATGTTGCCTGAGTGTGCAAACCGCACCCAAAACCCTCCAGAATCTTGTCACACAAGTCCCTGAGCGCTGAATCGGTTGAGTGTTGATGACTAAAGCCATGTTTCTTAACATAAAACAATGAGTTTTGTTCAAAGTAATCCTCAATTTGACTCTTCAGTAAGGTCTCAAGAATTTTACCATAAATTGGAACTAGAGATATTGGCCGATAATTCTGAGGGTCCAACTTTGAACCTTTTTTATGTATCGGTATGACTTTTGCGACTTTGAGGCAATCAGGAAATATGCCCCTTGTGATAGCCATGTTAATCAATCTCGTCAAGGGAACAATAATCAAGTTTTTTTTTTATAATTTTAATGAGCCGCATATTGAAGTCAAATGGGTCTCTGCTTGGACTATTGTTCATGGAATCAATCACTTGGCGAACCTGAGTATAGGTCACTTCACAAAAAACAAAGCCAGGACCAGAATTACCAGTCAAATAGGTCAAAGAGTTTCTAGAAGGCGGATGCAGCGATTGTTTTAAGGTGGTTGGAGCATTAACAAATGACGCATTAAAATGACAAGCATTTATTTGGCTTGGTATCATCTCTTTAACGTTATTGTTGAAAGCTTCTATGACTTTCCACATAGCTTGAGACGGATTACTAGCTTCATTTATGAATTTATCATTTGTCTCCACTTTATTCACTTGAATCTTCCTGCAAGAATCAGGGCGGTAGTTCCGCACAGTTTCAGCAGACACCAAGCCGGGCTACTTCTGGTTAACCTGCCTTAAAAGGTAAATTCTATCCCTCATTTCTCTCAGAGAATTGTCAAACCACTTAGAGGCCCCTGAGCTCCTGGCTGTGTTAACTGATTTGGATTTCAACTCAAAAGAACTAAGGTAGGCATCAATAAGGGTATCCACAAAGCATGTGAAGGAGGCATTAACATCATCAGAATTAAGCACATGATTCCAACTTATTGTCTCCACTGAGTTGTAGAAATTCAGTAAACCCAAGTCCGATATAGGACGATAGCCGACACGTGGAGCCTCACCCATCCTGAATGAATCCTGCCTGAATCGAAAGAAAATACCCAGATGGTCTGACAGAGAGACATCACTAACTGTAGCCATATATGAGGATACAGGGATATTTTAAAAACATTATACAGGGAATTTTTACCCCTGGTGGGCTATTTTATTGATGGATTAAATCCAAAACTGGAGAAGAGGTCAACAACCTTACGAGACCGACTCTGGCCAGAGTTAAACCTGACATTAAAGTCACCAGTGATAATACATTTATCAGTAATAGTTAGTCCAGTCAGAAAATCTTCCAAACCATCAAGGAAATTGTCAAAGTTACCTGATAGAGACCGATATATAGTATAAATCAGAGATTCACCATACCCAATCCCAGCAACTCACACACAACTCCCGGGCGCGCAACACCAATAGGCTCACACTTTAGTGATTCATGAGCAAATATACACACCCCTCCATGCGACCTGTCTGCCCTACAAAATTTAGAGATCAGATTAAAGCCTTGTATATGTGTCACACCTATCTCCGTTTCGGACAGCCAGTGTTCATTAAGACAGAGAATTCTAATCCCAGGATTAGTCCTAAGGAATACCTCCAATTCGTGTACCTTTGAACGTAGTGACTGAATATTAAGGAGTAATATAACATTATTAAACTTATTGGAGGCTGTTACTTCTTTTTGTTGAAAAATCGGAGCCGCTGGTAACCTTCTTGCAACCACACCCTTGGGCCAAATCCCTGAGTCCAATACCTGGGGCATAATGTTAGGGTTTACTCCAATTTTAAAAAACTTGATTTGGTCATTTGATGAAGTTAGCTCCTCAAACTCACAACTTGGAAAACTCCGAGAGCTAAGGTACGACAAGACATCCGTTACAGAATTGTCCTTGGCCAGTCCTGATAGAAAAATCCAGGAGCGATTGCGAGTTCCATGGTTGGTCATACTTGATTGCGAGTTCTTTAGCGAGGGCAGTTTGGGTGACGCTACCTTTAAGGATACGTGCTCCGTTGAGACTCAGTAGCCGAGCTTACACCAGTGCGACCTTTGTACGTCTTCCTTCCATGTTAGATTTGGGGGGCATCTTGGAGAGCATGTTAACCATTTCGACATTTGTATCCTTTAGTATGTACACTGGTTAATTTCATTGGTTTGTAGAGAAAGTTCATGCTTAATAAAAACCTTCATAAATTACGCCAAAAAGTTCACATCTTTACTGCAAGTCAGGTTATATGCGGCAGGAGAGCAGCAGGCATCAGCATTTGAAGGAATAGAAGTATCATTCCCATTTTCTATGTTATTATGAAAACTGCCTGTGTTTGCAGTAAGATCAACCACATTAGTGATTGCCTCGGATACTGCGATAGTAGGTAACCTAGGTATGGGTTGTTGTTCTCCCAGAGCCATTGGAAACTGCCTGAGGCAATCGTACAGATGGATTTATGCAAATTTCAAAAGATCCAATCTGTGATTTGAGAGCTTTAAGTTCAGTGTCAAAACCACTATTAAAGGAGGTGTTTTTGGTCACATCTTTTTTAATTGACCCAACCAAACTTCTAAGTTCCTCCAGTTCTACTTTCAGGTTCGGTAGCTCATTGATAGCTGAGGCACAGTCGGGACAGAAGAAAAACATTCCTCTCGATCGGCTGGGAGCACAACGTACTTCCTGTGCCAATAAACCAGTACACTCCCTACAGACCACTCTTTTGCAGGTATCACAGGGACAGCCAAATAAATCAGTTTTCTCATGTTTCTAAGACCAATATTTTGACTTTCAAATGTAATCTGGAGGCTATACTCTGCAAAACAAAATAATCAGTTCATCTGACACTAGCAAGTTTTTGGGTTTGGCAATTGCCAAGCAACTTAAATTTGAACTCCACGTATCTTCTTTAATAAATAAACTGTTTCGCTATTAGAGTAATTGCAAATTCACTTGGATTTAGTGTGGTTAAAAATGCCTATCATGCTCTCATTGAGTCCCATCTTAGGTATGGTGTAGTGTTTTGGGGGGTGTGCTCTCACTTTTTGTTTAACTCGCTAAGAAAAGAGCCATTCGTTATATGTGTCAAGTTCCTTTTCGAATCCTCTGTCAAGCCTTATTTTTGAAAAATTATGTGCTGGCACTGTTCTATATTTATACTGGAGACAGCTTGTCTTATACCTAAAAATCATAAGCATCGGCTTAACCCTCCACCAGATTACAATTTTGGAAACTCCTTCGCACCTGCACTGCCCATCCCAGAAACTGAGCGGGTGAGGGCCTTTATTGTGTTGGGGGCAGGAGGGTTTTTAACCACCTGCCTCTTCACATAAGAAAAATGGAATGTGAAGCTAGTTTCAGAAAAAATGTTAAACACATTTTACTGGCAGAAGCATTTTATTCTCTGGAAGAATATTTTAATACAAACTTTTAGTGTTTATGAATCCTTTTGTTTATTTTTGTTTGTTTATTCATTTACTTGTATTCATCAATCATTTTGTATTTGTTTATATTTTGTATGTAAAAACGGTATTTTCTATTGTCAGAATGTAGATAATTAATTTTAATTTCTTAACAGCACTTCTGTTTACTTCTGAATACTATGGGAAAAAAACGAGCACAGCTGCGTTATCTTAAAACTTATATATTATATAAAAATCTATAGTGCGCCCCAAAGATTTCCAGTTAAATTAGGATAGATCAATGGAAAAAAAATATTATTTGACGTATTTTTCAATGTGATCCCTGTCAACACATCCATTACAGAGTATCAAATGCACCCAAATAGCAGACATTTCAGATAATCAGGTGTCAATATAAGCCCTTTTAATACCTTTCTCAACTCATTCTTACCTCTATTTGTACTTCCCGCATGGCGCTGGGCCTCACTTTTCTGAGAGCCATTTTGAAATCCTGCAACTCGATTACGTTTCCCGTCCTTCTCGCACACGATAAACCGGCCTGAGAGCAGAGAGACACAATATCGGCACCCACAAACCCATGTGTAGTTAATGCTATTACGTGGTAATCCGATTCAGAAAGATTTTGAGGCACGTCCGCTAGTATTTTCCGAAGGATTAGTTTCCGGGACTGGGGATTCGGCGTAGGAATTTCGATTTCGCGATCGAGTCGTCCGCATCTAAAAACCAGACAACATAGAACTGAAGCTCTGCTATTATTCATTTATTCTACCCTTAAGTAGTAACTATCTAACTAATCATCAATCCTATCGATAATAGATAGATGCCAAGCCAAAATATAATAAAGATTAAAAACATCCTTGTAATCTTACCTTCGAAATACTGGATCAATGTTGTCAATTTTATTTGTTGTAGCTATAATAAAGACCATTGACCGTCTATCTTGTGACAGCTCATCTATGCATGTCAGTACAGTAGAAACTATTCTTTTCTCTGAATCAGTTATTCTACCTAGATTAAGAGATTAATTAACCTGCCATCTTTTAATGTAACTACTTCATTTAATACATTTTACTCTTTAATGATACTTAAATACACATTTTAACAAATAAGTATATTACACATATAAGTGAACTACATAAACCTTATTTATATAAATACCATTTCTTGTTGGACATAAAATGTCAATTTCATCCAAAATAAGAACACTCGGTGAATTCTTAGCAGCATTCTGAAACAATTCCTTGATAACCTCTTCAGGGCTTCCTGCGTGCTTACTATATAAGTCCGGAGCATAAATTTCTACTACATTAGCCTTAGATTCTTCAGCTAACATTTTTGCTAATGTAGTTTTTCCAGTGCCCGAATTCCCATAGAGAAGTACAGATTTGTTTTGGATGAATAAGTTTGATTTGGATCTGTTAAAAGTAGCCTTCATCATTTCACGGATCTCTTCAATTTCCATGTCCAAGCCAGCTATATGATAGCTTTTTGCTTCAGTAGTGGCCTGGGTAAAAGTTTCTTGAGAACTACAAAATCATCAAAATTGTTTGGGCAGCTACACCATTTATTTGAAAAATTTAAGTAAGTAAATATAAAATAATTTTCATTATACTATAACTCTCTTAATGTTAAACCTGTTTAATATGCATATAACATAAAAATTACTTTTCTATACTTACTCGATAACAACACACACCCATAATGAAATTTAACTGTTTAGGTACATTTATTATGGTATTTTCTAATAAAAATATATTTATATATTGTTTATCAATACTAACCTAAATATTTTCCATTTTGTATGACTATCGGCTAAGTAAAATTTCCTATCGTCTCCAATCGAAAGCCTTTCGAAGCCCCTATTAATATTATTTCGATCAAAGCTTTCATCAATAACTTTCACCTCAAACTTTAATAATGTCCCGTAAAACATAATATGTATTATATTACCCTTTGTGAGATATCGGCTCTCATATGACTTTGAAAGACGATTATTCAGTTCAGAAGTAATTTCCAGTGACTTGGGTCCATTAAGGATAACGAGAGATATTTGGGAAGCTATTGGAGCCGTCACTTCATCAAATTTTTTAACTGTGACTATATCTTTCTCAGCATAGTTCGAGTTCTGCAAGCCTAAAATGTTTAAGTTGTATAATTTAAACAAACTTCGAAGCTAATTATTACAATTTTTAGTTACCAGCACTGAAGTCAAACTTTTTTCATTAGTAGGCCAAACTTTCTGTACTAATGGAGCCAGTTTCTGGTCAATCGAATCAATCATCACAAATTCTCCAATTGAGAAGTCGCACAGCTGCATTGCAGCTTGGCTGACAAATACCATGCCATCTTTCTCTCTACTACTTAGGTTTTTTATTTCTTCACATGGTTTTAGGTCCAAAATGCCATATAGAACCTGGTTAAGGATGAATGTATGTTGTAAAGATTCTATATTTGGCGGGCAAAATCCGTCATGATTTTCAATATCCTTATTAACTATGAAAGCTTTGCATTTTTCGCATTGGAACCATGGGGTAGCCTTCTTCGATCTTTGTTGAGACATGATTTAGGGCTCTTTTACTTTTCGAACGAATTTTTGAGGCTACTTAAACATAACCCTAGTTTTTGAATGTCAAAAATGGGGAATGAGTGACTAATGTCTAGTTTCACGGGCATGATACAACTTCACGGGTATTGATGCAAGACCATCTATACTATAGGTGGCCTTGATTGAGGTCTACAACACGACCAATTTAAGGCCCGATATTTTTATCTCTTGGTTGCTTTGCCAAGGAGATAATTACAATAGAAACAATTGTTGCAACAATGGGATTTATGTTCTTGGTAAAGTTACAAAGAGATGGATATAGGTATCAGGCCTAATTCCGGTCCGACGGCCGCATTTTATTGGCTAGAATGTGATAGTTTTATAATGTGTAAATAAGTATGAATGTCTTCCTATTATTCTTAATAGATTGGATTACTCTGGAAACAAAGCTAAGCATATCCTAATTTAAAAAATATTTATTTGACATTTGATTATTTGATTGTAAAATAATAATAAAATATTAAGTGAATTACTTGCCAGTATGTTAAATATAAACGGAAATTTAAAAAGCAGCATACTAACAATATATTTTCCTCTAACCCTACTAATGAATAATATAAAAAATGTTGAATTTGTCGATATCTAAGGTACTTGGTTTGTTTTGTTGAAATCGATTTGCCCCAAAATGTCTGCCTTAAATATCTGCATCTTCGCATCACACGATCCCTTGAAATTATAAAGAATAATAGTGAAATAATATGTATACGGCTTTACTCGATGTTTAATTATATAATTCTCGGCCTTTATCGGCGTTGTCAAATCTCTGCTTTTGTGCAGAACGATTTTACTTCGTGTCCGGTCAGACAGAGCACTAGCCACTCTTTCTGAACAAATCGGCTCAACACTCTCTGAATTAGAAGGCTTGATAGCTAAGCCTAAGATGGCGTCGTGGGTAGGGAATAAGCTTTGACAATGGAAAACGTATTAATTCATATATAAACTACTGGAAATACCTTTTGACTTCAAGAAAATACATAGCTAAATTATTTTTAAACAGTTAATTACATGTCATTTACCAAAATCGTTTGGGAACCATACCCATTACAGAAATGAACATAATAATTATAATAACAAGTAGTTTACTGAATATAATGTGCTATGGTGTAAAAAATACAGACTATGGCTATTAATTTTTTAATATACAGTGGTTTGTTTAAAATAGATCTCGAAGTGAAAGTGTATTATAAACTAAAACAAGGATACATATTTACTTAGATATTTTTTAAAAACTGCTTAAATAAGATATTACAATGTGAAAAAATAATTGTTTAGTTATGAGTTTTTTGATCTGTGTTGTTTAAAAAATAAACTGTAGATTCGATAATATGGGTTATAGCCCTTTCAATTTCATTGGGCCTAAAGTGGATTTCATACACCTAAATAGATTAATTTACTTTATTTGCCTGCATTAGACCAAGGCTTCGGTCAAGACAGTCATTGGATACAATACAACGGCCCTAGGGGTAAAGTAAGCATTTTTAGTTAAAAAAGGAAAAAATTGAACAATTAGTTAATATTATATGTTGAACACGTAATGCTAGGCACAGCTTCTAAAAATACAGTATGTATGGCTAGTCACTGCCCACAAAAAAACACCCATGGTTGGAGCAAATGATTCTTCCCTCTTAATTCAATTCGCCTTATTTTAGAAATGAAAAAATTCTCACTTTGGGCTCAAAAGTCAAAGTCAAAAGTCAAAATATGCTTTATTGTTGTGAACAAAATAATTGTTATAAACAAAGCCTACTTAAAAGTAATAATACCTAAAACAAACAAAATAAAAACCTATACTAATCATTACGTAAACATGTCAACAGAAAAGACAAAGCGGACATAAAGAGTCAAAAAACAAGAGAAAAAAAAATGCATACAATCCATTCAAGACATAATCCCTCTTACATAATATTACAACATCGCTAAAATACATCGCTGTAAAATTCAGAGAGTGCATAATACGCTCGGTCAACCAAGAACCCCCTCAAAAGATGTTTAAACACTTTCACCGTTGTCGCCCCTTTGATGTTTTGTGGAAGGTGATTAAATATTTTGATACTTTCATAAAAAACTGATTTTTGTGTAAGAGTGGATGTAGGGATGGGAAGATTCAGATTGTTCTTTTGACGTGTAATGTACCTAGGATGTTCCGTACTAAATTTGTGCCTATGTTTAAAAATGAGGCAGGCAATTTCTTCAATATAAATGCACGTGACCGTAAGTATTTTCTCTCTGGGGAACAGGGAGCGGCATGAATCCCGAAATTTGGCCCCACAGATGTAACGCAATGCGCGTTTTTGGAGAACAAATAGCGTTTGCATTAAGTAATTGCTTGAATTTCCCCAAAAACTTATGGCATAGCGAAGCCGCGATTCTATCAGGGCATAGTATACAGCCCTGCCAACTCCTTGGCCAAGCTCCTGAACAGTCACCCTGACAGCAAAACAACCAGATGAAATCCTGCTCGCAAGATTGGTAATATGTTCCTCATATTTAAGGCCACTCTCTATTGATAAACCGAGAAACTTGCAACTAGGATGGTTCTCAACCAAGGTACCTCCAGTGCCAGTCATGGCCACATCCTCCATGGCACAACCAAAGCAGACCATCCTGGTCTTCTTGAAATTCATCGACAAGAGGTTGGCGTCAAACCAATCCCTCACCCTGTGAAGGTCCCCCGACAGAGTCGTGTGCAAAGATTTGTTATCTGTGCCGTGCCAGAGCAGCGTCGTGTCATCAGCGAAAATAGTAAATCTCCCCTGAACATCAAGAGAAGCAAGGTCGTTTACATAAAGGAGAAACAGGATTGGTCCCAGGACCGAGCCCTGCGGAACTCCCAACGCAACCGATCCATACTTGGAGTGGCTAGAACCCACAAACACCCTCTGACAACGGCCCCGCAAATAAGAGGAAAACCAGGACAAGGTCACGCCTCTGAAGCCATAAAAATGCAGCTTCCGAAGCAGAACCTCATGACTCACGCAATCGAAAGCTTTCGACAAGTCACAAAAAACCGCAGCGGAAGCTCCACCCTCATTTATTTGACAATAGAGCTGGTGAAAGAAATTATACATGGCATCATTCGTGCCCATACCCCGTTGGAAGCCAAACTGAGCCTTGCTAAGTATGTTGTTTGATGTTAAGAACGACATAACTCATTTTTACAATTCCCTCAACATTTGGGAACACAACAGGTTAACACCATGTTTTCGATTCACTCAAAACTATTATACACAATTATTTAAAAATCAATGTTCTCAACTAAGCGACGGAACATAACCAAAGCTTAAACATACTTTAGTTATTAACACGTACCTAAAACCACCGTACAACCCTTAATCAATATTCAATAATGTTACAAATAAAAAGTATTTAGGTATCCTAAGTAAAAGTGGGGTATTAAAACCCAACCTCTGGTTGTCCGGCTGTAGCCTAAAAATATCTGTGGTTACATAAAACTTATTATATATAGGGTCAAAAGGCAGTCAAAATAAATGGGAAAGTAGGCATTATTATTATTAAGCCATAACATAAACACCTTAAGGGATTTTTTGTTTACTTCAGGCAGACAGTATGTGAATATTCAAATTTCAGTTATTTTAGATTTTACTAGGTATTATCAGGTCTGAAATTATAATAGATATTTGTGGAAGCACACCTTGTACCAGGACAATCAGTCCCTAACTAAAAATTGTAAATATTTAATTGTATATTGTGGAATAATTTATAATTAGGAAGTGTAGTAGGGTTAAGAATATAATTCTATTTTCACGAACACAGGACAATTGCCATTAACACGATAAATTACCCTCTTTGTTTAAATTTTTCTTGAAATGCACAAATTTCACAATTTTAAACATATTTTATATTAAACACTCGAAATATATCCTTTACAGCATGTAGTTTTGATCCCTAAGAGGGTGGCTATGTTGACCACTGCTTTACCAAGTTTCAGGTTTTTTTTGTCTAGAAGGTGTTGATTCGAACTCTTCCATCTTGGATGTGTTTAGTGACTTTACCTAAATTGCGACTAAGGCGACATCTTTGAAGAAGCTTATGCCAGCTTAAAGTTTTTTATAGAAATTTTGTTGAATTTAGCAATAGAACTGCTACTTAAATATAGAGGGGGGCGGTGTGTTTGTAATGTAACTTCAGTGCCTTTATAGAGAAAAGCCACTGTAAATGAGGAGCGTTTTAAGAGCCTTTACAGTCATACGCCACTATGCTATTTTAGCCGTTTCTGATTGGTGGATTAACGCTACTTTCAGTTTATTAACGGTCCAGTCAGTTTGTTCATTGTTTGTTCCACCAGGTCTAATTAGTCTAGTGGTCAGATTCTGCGATTGGAATGTAGATGATCCGCGTTCAATTCCCGTCGGGGCGGGGGCAAGAAATGTTTTGTTTATTCTTTTTAAGGTTATGTTCGTTTCTTTTTGTAAATTTCAGTTAGTTTCAATTTGTTTTGTCTGGTTGCACCCCGGAGCGAGCGAAGCGAGCGGAAGGCTACGCGTGAAGAGTTAACAGTACCCTTAGTAACGTTAACCCACCAGAAGCGGCTAATATAGCATAGTGGCGTAGGATGAGGAGGCGATAACTAGAGGAATATATTCCGTCTTTTGCGCATGTGCGCAATTTAACTTTTCACTTCACGCATTGCCCTCCGCTCGCTTCGCTCGCTCCGGGACGCACACAAACAAAACTAACCCAATTCTAACCCCAACTAACCTAAATTAAAAAAAAACACAAATAATATGTTTAAAAAAATTGGGCACATGCGCAAAAGACGGAATATATTCCTCTAGTTGCTGCTTTCTCTGTTAATTTAACCACTATAACCTTTTTCTATGAATGTAACTACAGTAGTGCTTGTCTTACTTCTATAGAGCCGTTCTACTTGAGAGATTTTAAGAAGGGATGCGGGTATACAATGGTTTCATTCGACAGCGCAATTATAGTGTGTAGATATGTTATTTTTTCTTGAGTTTGAGCATTGCCTTGGGTTAGTTTAGGTTAGTTTTGTTTGGTTGCGCCTATTCACTATTCACATTGTACGGCAAGATCAGATCACGAGCCAATCAAGTGAACCCGGTATTTCTTTCCAACGATATTTTAATCAAACTCTGATTGCGATTAGGGCGACATCTTTGAGGGTGCTTCCAAGTTAATGAGTATCATAGAAATCTTATTGACAATAATAGGGAACAGTGTCCCTACTAGAATATAGAGGAGGCAGTCAGTATTTTAAAGTTCGTATTTGAACTATGGGATAGTACCTTAGACTATATAATAAAGATAGACTCCGCGTTTCATTCATAATTATGCTGTCGCCCTGGCCCCAACAATGTCTACCCCCCGAACCCCACAAAGAAAACAAAACATGAACAAATGAATGAAACTATATACTCTAAGGATAGTACTTACTACTTAGATCCATTTTGATATTTCATTTGATATTATTAACTGGGAGTGGTCAGGATCTTTGGTTCGAATCGACCTCGGTTCTATCTCATTACATATATTTACTTTGCTAATACCCCGGAGCTTGGGCTTGGGTGCATTTTTAGTAACTATGACATCTTTGAGAAGGCTGCAAGCTTAAAGATTTTATAATGGAAATTGTATTGACAATAAGCTACAATGTTTCTACTAGAATATAACCAAGATATACAGGCATCGAAGTTGCCAGATCTTTGGCTCAGCTCGAATATAGATGATAAATTTGGTAGCCAGTATACTTTTATTCGTCAGTTTGCGGAGTTTCAAATATAGGCCTCCATCCTTCATCGATGTTGCCAGATTTTTTGTTCGGTCCGTGCAGGGTGATTTTATTACATGTCCTTTCAGACGGCCCTCTAGTCACTGCTCCAACTTAACACCAACCTCGATTATAAATCACTAGCGTGGTTGCGTTTGGTGGCCTTATCTCCGTTGCGATTATGACGTCATATTCGAAGAGGCTGCAAGTTTAAAGATTTGTTAGAAATCTTATTGAAAATGTAGAAAAGTGTAACGGGTGTCTGCTCGAATGTAGACGAAGCGGTCGGAATCCTGTTTAGCCTTTTTGCGGAGAAACAGTGTGTAGATTATAAAATGCATTTGCGTCCTTGGCATATTTCATTAAGTTCATTTTTTCTATTTTCTTGTTCATGAAATTGACTGTTAAATATTGATATCGTCCGTTCCCTTCTGAAGTCGAACTCATGAACCGCCACTGCTTTCATAGACTAAAGTAGGTAGTTTCGTTGATAATGAAAAGAATAATAAGCTGATTATTCACAATAACACGCCTAAATTCTATCATTTATCACGTTTACGTTTGGCTGAAATAAAAATTGCATCTATTTAAACCTAATTGAGGACAATAATGTCGATAAACGCTGCGACTTAACCAACCTTAACAAAACGCTCGGCGTTTTGTATGCGACTCACGTCGAAACAATAACTCAAAAAAAGCTCTAAAAATAAATCTGACCGGTACAAATTGCACGAATTACGGCGAATCTACCGTAATTGCATAATTGGCTACATCAGATTAAAATAATTGCCTTTGGAGTGCGACGACAACGGCTCGACGGACCATCCTTGATCGCGACGAGTACTCTCTATCTACAGGGTGGTTCAGTAATTGTTTTATGCAGCATATTTAACATTTCAAATTTTACACAGTGTATATAATTCTAAACAGTTACAATGTTACAATAAGCATTCCTTTTAGGAACTAGACCAACAAAAAATTAAGATTTTAATTTCTTTCCCGTGTTAAATTCGGTTTTACGAGCGTCAGAGTCTGCATATAGGGGTGGTTTTTCTATTTAGAGTATTTTACGACTTTTTTATGACCCACTTTTTATCACTTTGGGAACCATTTCGGATTCCCTTTCAGATGTTAATTTATTCTGTGATGGGCAGTTAAAATTTGACACTTCAAAACTTAGTGAAACCCCGTCTGTGTCTGGGTCTGGACCAACACAACAATGACATCAAAGTTAAAACAAAAATCATCTTTTTAGTGTTAAATAAACTATTTTTTTTAATAAAAACTTGGCTAAGTATGTGGGACAATCAGGAACCGTTACGCTTTCCAATCATTATTCAAATTTAATAACGTACATATTTTTACCAACAGCCCCATCGGAAATATTAATACGATTAATGCAGATTTTCTCTATGCTAATTACTACACTCTAAGATCCAGTATAAAGAACTAGCCAGTGGATTAAATAGTATCCGATGTCCACCCCATTTCCGGTTCCCATAGAAAATAGACGTGTAATCGAATACACCGGAGTAAACCAAGTAGTTGAGTGCGTTCACATGAAAAAAAAAAGCTTTAAATTGTCACTTCCTTTCGAACCAGTTTAGAAATACACTAATTTTAATTTAGTTGCGTAACGCATAATGCAATCGGAAAAGAATGCTTTAAGAGTAATTAACTAAATCATCGAGTTGTTCCAGCCGTACAGATTACAGGCATTAACGTGGATGTTAAAGTTAAATAACGATCGTGCAAAGTACTGTGCAGAAAAAGGGCTTTAATTAGAAAATGAATCATTTATTTATTACTTCCACTAATGGAAGTTTTTAAGCAATTATTATTGTGCTTAGAAATGCTTATCGAAATGATTGTCTTCATCCGCTATATAAGGCCAAAACATACAGGAATATTAGTTGTGTATTTATTTACATGAACAGCCAGCAATTTCGAATGTATTTATGTTAATTTAAAAAATATTCAGTCGAATTACTACTTTCTTAGTTTTGTTTATTTTGGTTCCAATTTTATTCATAAACTATTTTCACAATACTTTTTGTAAATATTAATTAAATTAATATATTTTTTTTAAATTTGAACATGCTTGATTTGTAAAATATTTTCTTAGAAATATTTATGCTGAATTAAATTTGTATTAAAAAACAACTTTAGAGCTTTTTTTTCCTTTCAAGCCACTTTGTTTTAATTAGATAATTAGTTAGAATTTCTGTGGAAATTGCTTTCTTAGTTCTAACTTGCTATTTCTTTTCCTCATATTCCATTCAAAAGAATTACGTAAAGTACGTCCAAGCGAAAAGATGTAAACGCGGTTCGTGTTTGGCTCGGGTTGCCTCAAGCTATGTAAACGTACTAATTAAGGTGCCGCGCTTTTGACCTACGACCTATTCGACCGAAACGTCACCCCGAAAAAGTGCCTACTTCACAGCCTACTTATGCTTTTTTTAAAATGAATTAAGTCGGTTCGGCCCGAGAGTCGGTCCGTCATATTGCTGTCTCTTTTTAGCATGTTGTTACGTCCATAAAGAAATTAAACTGTAGTGATTTGACATTCAAATTCGAATTACCCCTAGTTTTGTTTTTTTTTACTGTTTAGGGACGCCGAGAATAAAATGAAAATTATATGCTAGTGCGAGTTGTTAAGTGATTTTGATTGATTTGTAAGGTTTCTGGAGAAATTTCATGTAATGTTTTACAGTAAGTACATTGAACTTTTGAATTATGATGTTAATACATAATACCCATTCCGGTTCTGGTTGATATAAGGGATCTAACAATGGATTTATAAACTCGAAAAGTTCGCAAGGCGCAGTTCACTACCGGCTTCGAGCCGGTAGTGCTCAGTTGGGAGTTGAAATTTTAGTTTAAGATGAACTAATCAAATCATTCAGATATTAGTGATGAATATAAAAATATATTGTTTTCAGAGGGATATCACTCATTAATTAATAATTACACTAGAGTTCAAAACAATTCAAAAAGTTGCTTAGATCATATATTTTTTAAAAATCCTAAATTTAATACGACTGAGGGCACAAAATCATTTATATGTAAACTTGATATAACCGATCACTATCCTATAATAGTAGCACTTGAATTAAATAATAATAAAAGATCCACTGAAAATAAAAGTAAAACATATACTATCCTAAATGAAAAAAAAATTATAAATGAATTAAAAAATATTAGTTGGGATGATATATACAATGAACCAGATCTTAACAAAAGCTTTGCGAATTTTATTGACGTAATAAAAAATGGAACTGAT
>MU189389.1:0-12343 GCA_016904865.1 Pissodes strobi | reverse complement strand
CCCCCCCCCCCCCCCCGTTTGTCAAAATGTGGAAAAATTATAATGCTGCTAGGTTCTACTAATTTTGCACACCTATTTTCAAATTTTGCACACTTTTCAAGTTATGAGGTGTTAAAGATTTGCATTTTCCCCCTCGTTTGTCAAAAAGTTTAAAAATTTTGATGCTGGTAGGTTCAACTAATTTTGCACAATTTTGCACACCAATTTTCAAATTTTGCACATTTTTCTGGGGAAAGTTATGAGGTATTTAATATTTGCATTTTCCCCCCCGTTTGTCAAAAAGTTGAAATATTTTAATCTTGCTGGGTTCAACTAATTTTGCACAATTTTGCACACCTATTTTTAAATTTTGCACACCTTCCTGGGGAAAGTTATGAGGTGTTAAAAATTTGCATTTTCCCCACCGTTTGTCAAAATGTTGAACATTTTTGATGCTGCTAGGTTCAACTAATTTTGCACAACTTTGCACACCTATTTTCAAATTTTGCACACTTTTCTTGGGAAAGTTATGAGGTGTGTTAGATTTGCATTTTCCCCCCCGTTTCTCAAACATTTTAAAAATTTTGATGCTGCTAGGTTCAACTAATTTTGCACATCAATTTTCAAATTTTGCACACTTTTCTGGGGAAAATTATGAGGTATTAAATATATGCATCCCCCCCCCCCGTTTGTCAAAAAGTGGGAAAATTTTGATGCTGCTAGGTTCAACTAAATTTACATAATTTTGCACAACTATTTTAAAATTTTGCACACTTTTCTGAGGAAAGTTATGAGGTGTTATAACTTTCCCCAGAAAAGTGTGCAAAATTTGAAAATAGGTGTGCAAAATTGTGCAAAATTAGTTGAATCTAGCAGCATTAAAAGATTTCAACTTTTTGACAAACGGGAGGAAAAATGCAAATATTTAATACCTTATAACTTTCCCCAGAAAAGTGTGCAAAATATGAAAACTGGTGTGCAAAATTGTGCAAAATTAGTTGAACCTACCAGCATCAAAATTTTAAAACTTTTTGACAAATGAAGGGGAAAATGCAAATCTTTAACATCTCATAACTTTCCTCAGAAAAGTGTGCAAAATTTGAAAATAGGTGTACAAAATTGTGCAAAATTAGTAGAACCCAGCAGCATCAAAATGTTTCCACATCTTGACAAACGGGGAGGAAAAGTCAAATTTTTAACACCTCATAACTTTCCCCAGAGAAGTGTGCAAAATATGAAAATTAGTGTGCAAAATTGTGCAAAATTAGTTGAACCTACCAGCATCAAAATTTTTAAACTTTTTGACAAATGGGGGGGAAAATGTAAATCTTTAACATCTCATAACTTTCCTCAGAAAAGTGTGCAAAATTAGTAGAACCCAGCAGCATCAAAATTTTTCCACATTTTGACAAACGGGGGGGAAAATTCAAATTTTTTACACCTCATAACTTTCCCCAGAAAAGTGTGCAAAATTTGAAAATAGGTGTGCAAAATTGTGCAAAATTTACCGAATCGAGTGGCATCAATATTTTTCAATTTTGTAACAGACGGGGGGTAACGGTCAATTTTGCCCCCCGTATAAAAAACAGCTCTAGTTTCCCTTGTGTGGGTGTGCAAAATTTTATTTGCGGTGTGCAAAATTGTGCAAAATGTGTGCAAAATTATGCTTCATTTATTTTTGAAATTTGCTTCAAAGGGGGGGGGGGGGCAAACTTGACCGACCCTACGCGGGAAGTGTCCGTGTCTACAACTCGACCAGAATCAAGTAAAATCGATTTTAATTTGTTTAAGTGCCTTAATTACCGTATATTTCTTCCGTCAAATTTCCTTTTGATTAATGGATTTGTAGCTAGGTGACTGTAGGTAGGTAGTTTGCTTTAATTACCGTATATAGCTTACCGGTATATATCATTTTAATTAATTAATATATAATCAAATGATTGTATGTCATTTGCCTTAATTATCGTATGTTTCTTAACGTGATATATCATTTTAATTAATGATTATATAATTAGGCCACTGTAGGTAGTTTGCGTAAATTACCGTGTATTTCTTACCGTTATATATCATTTTAATTAATGAATATGTAGTCAAATGACTGTCGTTCATTTGCCTTAATTACCGTATATAGCTTATCATCTTATCGTGCGGGGTTGCTAGTCCCCCATCGGGCGCCTCCCAACTAGCAATAGAGAACGGCAGCTGGTTACTCCATCACTGACCACAGGCACGCGTCAATAAAATATGTGGCTGTGAATCAGACACCCACAGGCGAGAACCAAGTAATGATTTGTTCGGTTGAATCGGTAGTGATACAGCTAGGAGGAAGGCAAGGGGAAACCACCTCATTACATTCCCAAGAAAAGTCATAAATGGCAGAAAGCGATATATTTTGTAGAAATACTGATCATGGGCATCGAAACCCAAGATCTGGCAGGGGAAGTAAAGGCAGGGCTTCCCAGATCGTCAACCAGCGAAATCCCTGCACGATAAATACCAGAGCGTCAATAAAGATACAAAGATACTACATAGAACGTAAGACCAATGTACCAGGCAGAAAAGGTACACAACGCTATTCAGGAAATGACTAGGATTGGAATTGACATAATGGGCATTAGTGAATGCGTTGGCCTGGCTCAGGCAGTTTTACAATTGGAGAACATAAGATCTTCTATTCTGGAAACGAAGACAACCAGCATATGTATGAAGTGGGTATGGTTCTGTTTCAAGAGATGCAAACATGCATTACAAACTTTGTTCCTATCTCGGAAAGAATAGTAGCCATCGAACTAGAAAGCACTCCGGTCAAATTGAATATTATCCAGACAAACTGCCGATAAATCAGATGCAGAAATAGAGCAGTTCTATAAGTCATTAACAGATGCCCTTAAACAATTTAACAAACACGATATGACATTAATTATGGGTGATCTGAATGCCAAAATTGGGGAAGGAAAATGTGGAGAATTCATCGAGCGATACGGTTTAGGCTCAAGGAACGATCGTGGTGATAGGTTGAAGATCTTTGCCGAAGAAGAATACGTGATAATTAATACCTTTTTTAAACTACCACCACGTCGATTATATACCTGGATATCACCAGAAAAGACAGTCAGAAATCAGATGGACTATATTCTTGTGAATAAAAGATTTAGAAACAGTTGTTTGTCTGCCAAGACCTATCCTGGCGCCGACATCTCGTCGGATCATTGTCTTCTGGCTGGAAGATTTAGAGTTAAATTGAAGAAAGTCAAAAAGAAAAGAACTTACAAGCGATGAAACTTGAGAAGGCTGAAAAAGCAGGAAAAAAAGGAAAGAAGTGACAAATCTACTGACAGAGAAATGCAGACAACTAGAAGAAATAGATACCGCAGAGGAATGGCTGCCGAAAATGTCCGACTCATTCAATAAGATTGGAAATGAGCATTTGATCGCTAAACAAGATAAAAAGAAAAGCTGGATGACAGACCATATTCTACAACTCATGGAGGAAAGGCGGAAAGCGAAGAACAATGACGCAAGATATAAAAATATCCAAAGGGAAATTAGGCGAGAAATAAGGAAAGCAAAAAAAGATTGGCTCGGCACAAAATGTAGAGAAATAGAAACATTAGAACAAAAATTTGACTCATTTAATATGCACAAGAGAGTCAGAGAAGCAGCAGGAATATATAGATCCAATACATCTGGGACACTACATGACGAAGATGGGAAAATGATTATCGACGTCAAAGACAAAACGAACACCTGGAAAAACTACATAGAGAACCTTTTTACGGATAACAGACCAGAATGTCCTCCTGATCTTGCCTCTACTGACAGTCTACCAATGACAATAGATGAGGTCACGAAGGCTATATCTCAGCTAAAAGAAGGCAAGGCTCCTGGCTCGGATGGCACGTACACTGAGTTTCTAAAATTACTTGACGAGGAACGCACTAAACAACTGACACGAGTATTCAATAACATATATTCCACTGGAGTTATACCAAAGATGTGGTTGAAATCCACTTTTATACTATTGCCAAAAACACCACACGCTAAACGTTGCAATGATTACCGTGCCATCAGTCTCATGAGCCATCTTCTAAAACTCTTCTTAAAAATAATACATGTGAGGATTTTTAAACAGTGCGAAGACCATGTAAGCCGCACACAATTTGGATTTCGAAATGCGCTAGGTACTAGAGTGGCCTTATTTAGTGTCCAGGTCCTTTTCCAACGATGCAGAGATGTTAGCTGCGACATCTTTGCATGTTTCATTGACTATCAAAAAGCATTTGATAACATTCAATACAATAAACTTATTAAGATTTTAAAGGAGATTGGACTAGGCGAACAAGATCTAAGAATAATTTCTAATTTATACAAATACGAAACAGCATACATACGTATTGAAGGAGATAAGTCGGAATTAAACGAGGGGTCCGACAGGGCTGCGTACTGTCGCCTCTACTTTTTAATGTATACTCGGAACGTATGTTCCAAGAGGCTTTAGAAGACACAAACAGCGGGATTAAGATTAATGAAGAGTATATAAACAACATACGATATGCAGATGATGCAGTGGTGTTTGCGAATAGCCTTGAGATTCTTCAGGAGATGATGGTTCGGGTGGTTGGGGTTAGCCATATGGATATGGACTTTCCCTGAACTTCAAAAAAACAAAATATATGGTAGTGTCAAAAACGAGCAACCACGCTGGCCAACTCACGATAAATAACAAACAAATGGAAAGAGTACAGACATATACTTACCTCGGAATAATGATAAGTGAAACATGGGATCATTCTCTCGAAATCAAGTGCAGAATGGAGATGGCCAGGACCGCATTTTTGATAATGTCAAAACCGTTTAAGTGCCACGACTTATCCCTGCCAACTAAGATCAGACTACTGAAGTACTATGTTTTTCCAGTGCTACTATCCGGTGTCCAGCTTCCTGTAAAAAACTCGAAGCTTTTGAAATGTGGTTATACCGAAGATTCTTGAGAATTCCATGGAGAGACTATATCACCAAACTTAGTGTCCTAGAACGAATGGGTAAAGAAAAGGAACTGCTTGTTTTAATAAAAACGCGCAAGCTAGAATATTTGGGGCTGATAATAAGAAACAGACGACGCCGAAGGTATGAACTATTACAACTGATTTTGCAGGGCAAAGTGGAGGGCAGGGGGGACCTGGTAGAAGAAGGACATCGTGGTTGAAAAACTTGCGCACATGGTTTAATACAACAACAGTTAGGTCTCTTTCGTGCGGCCGTAGACAAAGTGCGCATCGCCATGATGATCGCCAACATCCGTAACGGATAGGCACCAGAAGACGAAGCTTATCATTATATATCATCTTAACTGATGAATATATAATTAAACAACTGTAGGCTTATATTCTCGTTTCATTTATTGATCTAGCTATTTTACTTATCGAGCTTACCTTTCAAATGGATACTTAGTTTTATCTTTAGCTAGATAGACAATTCATTTGGCTAGTGTCCGAATAGCTGATCGAGTAAATTTTTTCTGTATTTGGCTGTAAAGCTCATGGCAGTAATTTATTTCACGTAACTGAAATTTACTAATTTAATTTGTCGGCTTGATCTCGGAATCGACTTGAGTTCAATTCGTTTACCTATAGATATTTAACGGGGAAGGGGGAAGGGAGATGGAAGGGGGGGTGAGGTGGAGGGGGGAGGGTGATGAAGAGGGAGAGAGAGAGAGAGAGAGAGATAAATAATTTCCTAATCTTCTTTAGGCTCGTTCTGTACACTTTTTCCTGGGTAGTGAATGAAACCGAGCCGTTACGCGCGACTCATCGGGTAAAGCTGGACGACGTGCTTTGGGTGACAAACAGATTTTGGGGGCCGATAAGAATCGAAATTGTACTTTAAATAAATGGTAAAGGCCTATTAACTGCCCAACCGTTTTTTTAGTTTGATTAATACCTGCATGGCTAATAACTCAAGAAAAATTTACCACCAAAAATATAGGTAGTGGTCAAAAACTCATTTAGTGGTCTTCATTTCACTCTAAGATCATTAGCACAATGAGACATGATTAATATAAAACTAATCGCTTGATTATTGAATAATAATGAGTTATAGTTTAATGAAAAATATTTGTGACCACCATTGTACCATCTCACTCTCTTCTTTTTGCAATAAATGGCAATGCTACCCGACTCACCAGTATGATGGAGCCATTTGTCGAACGAATGGGTATGTTCCACAACCGCTCGATTAGGATACAATTTTTAACAAAAAATTTTGTTTTACATTAATTACAGTATTTATCAACGAACAGTATAATAGCCCAAAGGTCATTTGATTTTGGTGATCGGATTTTCCTTTTTTTTGTGTTATTACGTGAAATGTGTGAATTTTCAAAATTTTACTTTGATACACGATAGGTAACTGTCGAAAAAAATTAATTAATTTTGATGACATTTTCTGGACACATTTTTTTGACGATATTTCGCACCTGAGAATCGGAAAAAAACGAGTATTTTTTTGGGGGGGGAGGTGTATATTTTTGAAAAAGGGGTCAATTTGAGTCGCTCCAGCTCGGGGAGAGTCGCGAGAATCGAAAAACAGTGGCTCTCTGCAAATCTAAATAAAAGATAACTTGAATTTAATGATAAATAGAAAAATAGAGGTACAACCTCTCTATAAACGAGTCTTATAACTCCAATTACGTAATTTCTATTACTCTTCTATATGGCCCTTGGCACATAAACGATAATTGAGCGTAATTACACCTCAATTAATTAAAGATAAAGATAAGGTAATCACTATCTCGCATTGAGATAGGAATTTAGATAAAAGATAAAGAAAGAAACCAGGGAGATTTACACATGTGAGCTTAACCTCTCATAAATGCAAATTAATGTCGATACATCAGTGTTGAGACGCGACAAGGCAAGTGATAATAATTATATGCTTGATGTTACAAATAAATTGAAATTTTAATGAAATAAACCTGAAAAGAAAAAATATTAAAACCAACAATACTATGAGGGAAAATTCAGAGAAATTCTACTAAAAATTAAATTTACTACCTTTGCAGGGGAGAATTCCCCAAATAATACTGTTCAATTTAAATGGAAATACGTAAAATAATGTGCGTGACCGCTAAACGATGAAATAATTACGTTCTCTGTAAATTTGGACTAAACTTCTATCAAATTACATGAATTTGACTAATGAGAGACGAAATTATTCACCAATAAATCGGTACTTTTACCGAACGATCACTACAAAAATTAAGATTATTGAAGATGTAAGTGAATTGAAAATGTAATATAAAAATGCTAAATTCTTGCTTTAGCCAAATACGATTAATCGAATCAGAAACAATTATTAATTATGTTTTTATAAAAGGAAAAATTAGTGAAATATATTGCAAGATGAATAAAATATTTCAAGGTTAAATATCAGCACTTACCCAGTCAAGCGTCGTCACAAAGATAAAAACGACCTTGCTTTCAAAATTCAAGACGTTCAACCTCTTATGCTTCTCGATGTTTAATTGGATAATTTATATCATGTGACTACTACTATAGGTCATGCGGCGTCAAACCAGAGAAATACACAATATATTAATATATACTAAATATAGTAATCTATAGTAAATTAAATTCATAAAATGTAGGTATTAAATAGCGTACTACGCTCGCCAATTACCAACTACATGAGATAAGCCCGTTCCCGAATAGATGTCACTACCAAACATAGTAATCTAACCTGAAACAAATCCACAAATTGTAGGTATAAACCAGCGTACCTGTGCTTCTTAAATAATTAGTTGCACGAAATATACCCATTCGCGAATAGATGTCACTGGCGATTCATATCCCAAACATAGAAAATCATTCGTAATTAAACTAAATTTAGTCGAGCGGACTAAGCTAATATTCCGTTACATAACAAAAGATATAAAGCATTTGAAGTCTTATTTGGCTTACCCTGTACACCTTCTCAGTCCCCTAATTCGAATAATAATCTACTTAACTGCCAACTTTAAAATAAATATGTATTATGCCTATAATTTTTAATAATTTTAGTTGAGGTTCTTGATCATTCCCCTCGGGAGGTTTTTGAGATTTTCAAATTGTCATTATTACGACGTATTATACGGGGGTTTTTTCAACGTTCGCCTATTGCATGTTTCATTATAACGGAGTTTTTTCAGTAAGTAAGGATACAAAGAGCTTTAGCTCGATCACCTGACCTTTTAAAACGAACCGAGGCAGTATCTTTATTTTTCGCTGAGCGATGTAATTTTCATAATTAATTCAACTAATCTAATTTAATCAGTTTGAAAAATATAAAGCGGAAGAAATGTTGGGTGAGGTGGGGCTGATTCGCACCGATATTTTTAAGTGTAGAAACCAGCCTTAAGTCGGCCGAGGCTTGTTTATCATAAATGCAAAAGGTGATGCTTTGTTACCTTGAAAATAAACTTTATTGTTGTTTGAAAGGTAATTTATTACAAATTCATATTGTTATAGGCCATATCCTTCGCATGTGTATTATGCCGGCATTCATCATGCATCATTTACAGCGCGCCATTGCGGTTCAATAGAGTTATTATTGCGCCAGCTTAGGCCATTGTGCCAACGAGCGCTTTGAAACGAATATTTTCCGAGCATTGTTCTCGTTTTAATCGGTTTCGTTCGGTAACTAGAGGAAATTTTGGGTAAATAATTTTAAAAAAATCATCGGATCATGTCCGGATTGAACTTGTGTGGATAGAAATCGAGGACTATTACTCGTATAGGTAGTGTTTGAATTTGAATTCATTACTGGAGACAAATTATCGTTTTTTTAACTTTAATAATAAATATAGTTAAGGGTACTAATCTCGTACCTAATTTATTGTAATTTATACCATCATTTATGGGGAGAGAATGAAAAAGCTCTAAAAAGCTGCATTCAAGCAAACTTTTATTGTAGAGTGTCCAAAATAATATCTTCTATTCTGTTATCTCGAAAAAAAATAATCAGCTTACATTGTTTGTCATCGTCGTCTTTCCTTTATTATCTGTAGAGCATATGAAAATTTACAAAATTGTAAAATAAAATAAAACCTAATTTTTTTTTTAAATATCAGTTTATTCAAGTCAAAGTCAAGTCAAGTCAAGTAAAAAAATAGCTTTATTGTCAGTTAACAGTAATAGTCGTTGACAAAGCCATACTTAGGAACTAGTTCTAAATCTAACTCAAATCAACAAGCCAATAAAAACTTTTAATGAAATCTGTCAATAGTCAAAAAAAGGACACAGATTACACATTAAAACTTAAGCTACAATCACAAATCCAGGTACATGTAAAGCAAACGAAATATTAACAGCATCACCATAAACAAAATACTGATAAAACAATAAAATTATAATACACAAACACTCAAAAAATTATCCATGTAAAATTCACTTACAGAATAATAAGCTTTATCAAGCAAAATACTGCGAACTGCACAATGTTGGCAAATTTCTTATGTCATTTGGAATGTGATTAAATAATTTAACAGTCTCATAAATTATAGATTTTTTACATACTAGAACCAGGTATAGGCAGGGGATGCAAGTGTTGTTGTCGGGTGGCATACCTACCCTCGCGAATAGCGAACCTCCCCCTATTTGAATAAACACTGAACAGACACTCTCCAAAATATACAGGCAGGGGAGTTTGAAAAAGAGGCGTACATGATTCTCGACCAGGTGCACTACAAAGGTAACGAACTGCCCTTTTCTGAGTTACAAAAAGAATGTTGAATAAATAATTTCTAGCAGATCCCCAAAAGTCTATTCTTTATCTGAACCGCGACTCCATCAGAGCATAATAAACTGTTTTACCAATGGTAGGGCCTAACTCAAAAATAATGGTCTTAACAGCAAAACAAGCAGATGCCACCTTCTTACTGAGGGCAAGAATATGCCCATCAATCCTGAGCCTCTTATTATCAATTATCAGATCCAGAAACCTTGCCTCATTCTGCAGTGAAAGAGGATTATAACCTATAGCTACATTATCAATACTACCTCTAAAACAAATCGACTTTGTCTTTTCAAGATTCAACAAAAGACGATCCTTGATTTTTTTCAGGTCATTTGAAATAGATGATGACAATGTTTCAATGTTCGTAGAGTGCCAAAAAATGGTTGTGTCATCTGCAAAAATCGTAAACTTCTCCCCAATGTCCACGCTTGCCAGATCATTCACAAAAATCAGAAACAACAAGGGACCCAAAACTGACCCTTGTGGAACACCCCAATCTATGGGCTTCTCCTCCGAAGCAACAGAATTAAAATGTACACGCTGTCTCCTGCCAGACAGATAGGATTTAAACCAAGAGTAGGCAATACCCCCGAAAACCATAGTGGTAGAGTTTCCGAAGCAGAATTTCATGACTAACGCAATCAAAGGCCTTTGATAAATCACAAAAAAACCGCTGCAGCAACTCCACCACCATTGAGTCCCAGGTATACTTCCCTCAATAAGTTATACATAGCATCATTTGTGCTACTATTTTGAAGAAATGCAAACTGATACTGAGACATAATCCCATGCTGTAGCAAAAAAGAGAACATTCTTGTTTTCACTAGCTTTTCAATAATTTTAGACAAGGTAGACAGAAGAGATATGGGTCTAAAACTAGAAGGATCCTCCGGATTTCCACCCTTATGAAGAGGAATGACCTTAGCAGCAGTGAGGCATGAAGAGAAGATGCCCCCTCCCAGGAAGAATTAATTGCCTCCACCAAAGTCTGCAAAACCATATCAGGTAGATTCAGGAAATTTTTTGATGACAAACCATCGTCTCCAGATAGATTGAATAATCTGTTTGACCTCTATCAAATCAGTAGGAACAAAGAAGAAAGTGAAATGATTAGGCTCATGAAGATAACCAATAGGATCATATATATAACGGAAATTATTTGTGAGCTTTCTAGCGATTGAACAGTAATAGTTATTAATGAAGTCTGGAGAGAGTCCTGAATCCGTAACCTGCTATTGTCCATTGTTGCGCCTGATCTCATTTACTATTTGCCAACTCATTTTCTGTTTACTAGAGGACCGACTGATGCGACTGGAATAATACTTATTTTTTGAGACTTTTATCAATTTACGATAGAGTTGAAATGGGCGTGAAAATATGGACACTCGGTAAATTTCCTTATTCTGTGTAGACTTCTAAGATTTTTGGACGAAACACTCAATCCAACTGTACACCATAACTTTTCTCTACGTGACTTTAGTCTTCTCAGAGGGAATGCTCTGTTGAAGACTTTCAACAATGACCCGTGGAACAACCCGATTGGATCCTCAGAGCCTGAAAAGTCCCAGCTGATAAAATTTATCATAATTTATTCTACTGAATACTCTACCATACCTAGTCCCAGCATCTTTGTCCTTGTCTTGAGATGCATAAAAATTTGCAAAATGGCTTCATGATCCGATAAGGCTGCATTAATGACATTAGACTTAACACTCCCCCCATTATAATTAGAATAAATATAGTCTATCAAAGTCGACGAACACTTTGTTACACGAGTAGGAGCAGTAACATGCATACATAAATTATTAGATTCAAGTAAATTGTTCAGTTGTATGGTGGAAGGGGAAGATTCATCATTATAATTAATATTAAAATCACCTGCAATTACCAATTTCGCAGAAAATGGGATCTTGTAGAGAACAGAGTCAAACTTACCAGAAATTTTTTTACATTTGCTGAAGGTGAACGATAAACACATAACACATGCACATTTGTAGATTTAGAGTAAATCACACAAAATTCAAATACTCCCTACTCCCTCCTCCAAAAACTCATTTAAATCTATCAACTCCCTGAAACTTATTATTTTCTAAAAAGTATGTGTTTACAAAAATCATACAGCCTCCATGAAGGAGGATGACCTACAAAAAATGGGCAAGACTCTATAATTATCATTTTTGAGCCAGTGTTCTGTAATAACAAGAATATCTGGATAATCATGTTCACTCAATAATAATCTTAATTCATCAGTCTTATTTCTCCAAGACTGAATATTAAGTAACATTACAGAATATTGACTTTTATTTCCAATTATCCGGGGCTCAGAATTTCTATTGTTTCCTGCTGCAAAAAATTTTGGTTGTTTAAAGTTACTACCTGAATCAAGTTTTTATTTTGTGATCCTACGTCTAAATTTTTTAAGAAAATTTCAACCAAAACATTCCTTTTGGTAAACAACCGATTGTCATAATTAACATCAACACAAGTGGCTGATCCCATGCTATATTCATTCAAGAAATCTACATACCTATATATTTCACAATTAAAATGATAAATGGAATTATTATATTTATTTATAAGAGAAAATGGAACT
>MU189388.1:21742-52273 GCA_016904865.1 Pissodes strobi | reverse complement strand
ATGTCAGTGACGTGAGCCTGTGTGTTCACATCACTACTATTGTATGGCTTTAAAAAGGATATAGGGAAACTGTTAGCTTTTCGATGCAAAGGCTTCGAGCATGCGAAGTTTTTTGTTCATTTTGGGTTAGTTCTGGTTAGTTTTTGTTGGGTGCGCCTCCGTAGCGACCAAGTATTGGCGTAGATATTATATGTATTTTTTTCATCTAAACAACCGATTTATTATGGTATTATCTAGCAATATTTAAATTTAGGTATTGAAATAAACTTCAAACAGGGTTTTACTGCATATTCTGTCGCCTATTTTAAAAGGTATTTAAAGACATTAAAGTTGTATGATGTATCGCCAGAATTCATTATTAGAACAAAGAAATGAGCTTCGCAAAGCTGTCAAAAAACATAATAAGTTTGACAAAAACTGCGCCATATGATCAATGCAATGTTTTATTTTTGACAATTGTATACAGCTCTTTCTAAATGGCCATTTTATTAGACGGGTTTTCTCACCTTTGTCATTTAACTTTAAAGATACAGTTATCAAATCTGTTATATTGGAAACTACTAAAATGCATAAACTACTAAGTAAATATATCACCCTATCCTAAATTTGATCTTGAACTTGGAAAATATTATGGAAACATTAAAGACAAATTATAAACAACGCGAGCAGTCAACACAAGCGATTATAGACCTTAGACGTGCAACGGTCATCACCTAAACCAGTTCCCTGGAGTACACATGTACGTGGGGTTCTAACCCGCAGCCTTATTTCCTACCTAAACCTTATTTTTGCCGCACAAATGTTCTTGGACTTGGGGGGTTGCCTACCTACAGTAGTAAACGTGGAATCTACGATAAATTTGTCAGTTCTGGAAAAGATAATTTTCAAAGTAGAATCTGTCCAGTAGTTGGCGTCTAGTGTAAACTTTGAGTGTACTTAAGACAAAGCCATCCATAAATAAAACACAACACAACTCTTAAGTAAACTATGTTATAAAACAGGGACCAAAAACCTCTAAACAATTATTAAAAAATAAACCTCAATCGAAAGGACATGGTGATGCGTATGACCTTAGTAAACGGGTATAGTGTAAACTCATTAAGTTTCTGATACGCGTTTTTATTGTTTTCTCATTAGGTCTTTGACCAATAGACGTTGTTATTATTTTTGACTAAAGTGCTTTCTTTATCATCTCTTCTCACCTGACGTAGATCGATCCGGAATCTGAGCTATATAATCTGCTCGCCAACCAAGATGTGGCGTCACGGGATACGGGTCAGTAACAAATGGACTATTCGATAAAGGAACCATATGCAGGGCGAATAATTTAATAAAACAACAGTTAATATGTTTGACAAATTTGCGATGATTACTCTGATAAGTAAATTTTCACGAATTATGAAAAACCCCAAGTTTTAGATTTATTCTTTTTCGATATTTCCGGAATATAAGAACACCCTGTACTAGAAAAACGGTGTGAGCTTAAGACCAACCGACAAACGTGGAAAATTTAACGAGGTGATATTAATATTATTATTTATATTATGAGATGTAAGTATTTTTTGTGTTCTCGATTCACAAAGTTTATGGTAACTGAAAGTCGTTTTAAATGAGATTTCGGGCAAATAAATCTGTTTACTTACCACATAAACTATACCCATCGATATGCTAAAAGTAAACTGCCATTAATCGCCAAAAGAGTATACATTTTCCGTTTTTCGTCCATTTTTCCAGCTTCAGACCGTTTTCAATGAGATTTCAAGAAATTAAATGTACTTATAAATTTAAACATTTTAACCTGAGCATCATGGTAAAATATTGAAAGATTCATTCAAATTTCCTATAATGCATCAAAAGCAAACCTATCAATTCAGGCTCGTAAAATTACCGGAATATTGAAAAATTTGGAAATGTTTTGTAATTTTCTGCATGTTTCAATTTAACCCCGGATTTTCTAGTATTCCGCGATCTCAAAGAGAAAATTGCTGCTGATGAAACAGCAGGAATTACGAAGTTTATGAATCTGAGATTAATTTATTGAAAATAGAATGCGTTAATGTACGCCATAAATTAGAATTTTCAGACTGAAAATTAAAAAAATCGATTCAATGTTCTGTTTATATCCCCTCTTCTTTAATGTACGAAAGTAACAGGGGACCGGAGCCGGAGTATTTGGGCCAGGAACCAAATTCTCCGAAGCACTGGGAAAACGCCGGGATATATTCCAGGCAGAAATTAATTTAATAGGAATGCCATAGGAAGATGTGCGCAGTTCAACCTTGACAGAAGCTATAGGAAGGCATAGATTGTCATCTTTTCAGATATCAAGCAGCCATCAAAGCGCTGAGCTCACCAACAATCAGCTGCAGAATGGTATGGGAATGCCTAGATAAGCTAAACGAACTAGGGGAATAACAAACTATCCCTTCAATGGGTAACAGGATAGAAGCCAACGAAAAAGCAGACCAATTGGAAAAGTAAGAGTACAAACTCCGCTTTTAGGCCCGGAACTCTTCTGTGGCATAGGGATGCACGTCTACAAGCAAGAGTTCAGGAAAGAAGATCGAACTTATTGGATCAGTCTATCGGAACCCCTTCCAGGGTAAAGGCAATCAAAGATGTTTTTAGGGCCCTCTCAACCAGGAAGATAAAAAAAACTTTATAACACTGAGTAAGAACAATCTCCGCATCCTCATCGGCTTTCTTATGGGCCACTGCCGATGCCGGTTGAGAAGGCACGTAGAGAGAATAATAAATGGAAACGAAGACAGTTGCCGGTTCTGTGAGGAGGGGGAGGAGACCCGGAAATATTATCTCACGGAATGCGAGGCGGTCGCGAATGGCCTGCTTCGGGTGCTGCATTGCCGATCAGGAGGAACTTTCACCCATAAATCTATCTATACTAATTGCTTTTATCAAAACACAGAAGCTGGATAAGAATCATATCAACGGAAGCACCAAGGAAGGGGAACACAATAGATCTATACAGGTCGCACTATACCCCCCAAAATAATTTTTTCTTCATTCACAACAGATCTAAAATCTTATCCAATTGAAAATGCCGAATTGATAATTATGAAAATTAATTATTGCAAAGTTTACCTGAGTAATTGATACACAATTATAAGTGTATATATTGTAAATATTGTTACTTGGCATAAATATTGAACACAAAATTACTTCTATTTCATACCCATTCAATACCCCTCGACGTTCTGAACCTGAGGAAAATTTTGTGCAAACCCCTAAAAACCATCGACGTACTAGACCTGAAAATTTTGCGACTTTACGTAAGAAAAACAAATTGTACTTGTGGACTCCTAGAACAAGTAAAGAGTTTACAACGAAAGTTAAATATTCTTCTTGTACAAAACATACAAATCTGGGAGAGCAAGGGGTAATGTTACATGTAACAAAGAACAGGATCAGGAAAGCATGAATACTCCAGCTTCTGAATGTGAGTATAAAAGGAAAGATCGAAGTGAGAAAGTGACCTACTCAAAAAAATAAAATACTTATACTTGGTGATAATTTGCAACTGTCAGAGAAGTTAGATAATAAGTTTGAAGTTACTGCTATTGTAAAGCCTAGTGCTAATTTTAAAGAGGTTACCTCAGAGATTTTTAACCTCGCCATCAGTCATTTTACCGACTAGGATTTTGTGATTGTTCAAGGGGAACTAACAGATACCCTTAGTGGGCGCATTATAGATAGTGATTTGCCTCATCGCCTAGTTGAGATTACCTCAAAAACCAATTTGATTCTTGGGACAGTCCCATACTGGAACGGGAGATATGTACTTAACAAGTTTATTCAGAAAATTAATACGACTTTTTTTAATACATATATGGAAAATCTTGATAACGCTAGTTTTACACTGCTTAATGTTAACGACATATCAATATTGCAGGCTTCTACGTACAATAATTCATTGCAATTTAAATTATCCGGTAAACTGAAAGTAATGGACACTCTAAAAACTATGTTGTCCACGGAAACCTTACTTATATCGTACCGTTGTTGGATGGTGCTGGTCTCGCGGATCATGTTAACAGTACGGTCAGTACGCAAGTATCCAATAATGGTAGCGTATCGCCGCCATCTGTTGAATCGTCGAAATCTGTGTTGGATCAAACCTGTGCAAGTTTACAGGCAGGTGTGATGCAGGCTACAGATGAACGTGATACTTAAGCAGAAAGTGTAAGAGGTACTTTAACAGAGAACCCACCGTCGAATCAAGATATAATTTTTTTAGAAAATGTATCAATCAATCAATCAATTTATTAATGTTAATTACAAAATAGTATCACACAAGTCATGTAAAAAAAAATATATAAAACACTACACTACATATAAACTTACAATTACTACATTGCATCTTAAACACTTGAAATTAAAAAGTTAAAGATCTGTTAATAAAACAACATTACAACAATAAAAATTAAAAACATCTATACTTCACCAAGATCTGAGCTAAAGTATTCCTGGAAGGAGTAGAATGCCCTTGATAAAAGAAAACTTTTTATTCGTGATCTGAAAACTTTCAGTTCCAGTAAACGAACACTATAGCTGGCACAGATTAAAGAAGTTCAGGCCCAAATACCCAGTACCATCCCTGGTCCTCGAGAGCCGACGAAACCCACGCACAATATTGCCACGATGTCTGGTCAGATGATTGTGTACATTGCTGTGGAATTGATATTGATTCATGTTCGATCTAATGTAACATAGGCACTGAAAAAATAGAGAGAGGTTACAGTCATGATGTGCAACTGCACAAAGCTCTGTCTGCAACATTCCCGATACTGGAGCCCTGCAATTATTCTCACACATTCACGCTGCAGTTCAAACAACAAGTCAGCATGTGAAGAGTGCCCCCACCCCAAAAGCGCATAAGAAAGTCGAGAAGCAAAGCAACCATGATATGATTGAAGCAATGTATTTGCAGAAACACATCCCGAGAGATTTCTGATCCGGAAAATAACACCAGAAAGCTTACCACACAACCTGTTTACAGCCTCAGCCCAGACCAAACCTGGATCAAGACAGACTTCGAGAAAAGTGACAAGAGGCTCTACAGGCTTAGGGGCTCTGTGTGACAGGGAAAAGTTCATGGTCTGAGTACTAACACTGTCGAGAGACAACCTGTTAGCCACAAACCAAGATTCCCCTCTATTATATATGTCAGAGACAATACCATCAATCTGTAGGGTGCGCATATATGTGAAGTAGATAGTTGTGTCATCAGCAAAGAGAAGCAACTGTAAATTTGGCACTGCATTGACAAGATCATTCACATAAACAAGAAAAAGGGTAAGTCCCAGGACTGAACCCTGAACAACACCATGTTTTACCTGTTTTGTTTTTGATTGGTGACCATTGAAAAATACATATTGGGCTCTACCATCAAGATATGTCTCAAGCAGTCTAATGCTATCAGGGTGGAAATTATAAAAGCTTTTATAATAGAATAGAATGGGAGACAAAATCAAACGCTTTTACTAGGTCAAAAAATGAAGCAAAAGTATCACAACCTCTCTCAAACCCCTCTAGGACATGAGTGGTGAAAGTGTCTGTAGCAAGAGTAGTAGACCTACCAACACGAAAGCCAAACTGGTTTTGAAAAAACAAATTGTTGGACTCAAAGTATTCTTTGATTTGTTGATTAAGTACTTTTTGAAAACAATCTGGAGAATATAGGCAATATGGATATGATTCTATAGTATGTTGGTTCGTTCCTAGAGCCCTTACCCTTATAAATGGGGATGATCATCGCAGTCTTTAAAATGGATGGAAATATGTTTGCTGTAACACACGAGTTCATGATCTTGGTTAGAGGGTAAATGATTACATTCTTCAATGACTTAACAATTTTAACATTTAGCTAAAGCTATCTTTACTTTTTGAGTTTTTTGTTTGATCAATAATTATACTTCTTACAGTATTATAACTTACAGTATTGAATGTAAAGGTCAGGTCTCCTGTGGTAGGCTGCAATAAAAATTCAGAAAAACACTCCGATCTGGCAGGGAGGGTTGAGATCACCTCCTCGGCAGTACCAATAAAGAAATCATTTAGAGAGTCTGCCGTCAAAGTACTGGAGGTTTCAGAAGATGAACTGGGCTTTTTACCATTGATGATCTGCCACATTGCTCCCTGTGGATTGGATGATTGATTAATAAAGTGTCGTGGGTTTGTTTTTTGGATTGGGAAATTTCATGACGGTAACATATCCTATTATCTCTGATCATGTCCCTTGTGATAAGGTGTGGGTTGGCTTTATTGATGGCCACAATAGTTTCCAACCTATCACGCATGTTACGGTTACGGAGATTATCATTGAACCAATTGATAGTTGTTCTGCGTGGCCCTCCATATGAACCAAGCCTCGACTTCAATGGAAACACCCTGTCCACCGACTCTTGAATAGTCTCCATGAAAATTTCGAACCTCCTCTCAGGACCAATGGACTGATCCGACACAAATTCCCAATCACAAGACTCAATCATGTTATAAAGCTGCAAAAGGCCGGAGTCGGTTATGGGTCTGTACACTATTCTTGACTTAATGCACATGGGCTTCGTCTCAAATTGAATCACTATGCCATCATGGTCTGAAAATTATGCAAAGTCATAGTGCCGTACCTGAAAACCTGCAACAAAGTTGGTAAACACATTGTCAAGATAGACTTCTTGCCGGGTAGCAAAATTGACTGTCTGTGACAGGCCAAATGACAAGAACATATTGCAAAGATCTGTAACCTTTTTATTGTTGGTGGAAAAATAAACATTAAAGTCTCCCGTCACAGTGATTCTGATATTGGGATCAAGTTTACCTAGGGCACATGAGAGTATCTCCAAGAAGGTTTCGAAGTCACCATTTGGTGATCTATAAACAGTCAAGACCTGTGTTTCAATCCTTCTGATGATTATGCCACTGATTTCGCAGTGGAGTTCCTGTGAAAGATTGGAGATATTATTTATTGCCATCATGTCATCCCGACCAAACATCGCAACACCACCATGACCATATGTCGACCTGCAAAAACCAGAAACAAACCGGAAGTTATTTATCTTTGTCATTATCAACTCATCCTGAACCATCCAGTGTTCACTGACACATAAGCAGTCGAGTAAGCAGTAAGAAATCTCATTTCTTAAACACTGAAAATTAGCATAAAATATTTTAAAGCCCTTTGTATTATTTTGAATTAATGTTTGACTAGAGCTTACAGAACTAACCGTGGTAGACTGGCCGAGGCCTCCCTCGTCATCTTTCGGCGTTGAAGATTGACATAATGGTTAATTGTGATCCCAACCGGCCAAAGATCACAATCCATTATCTTGTCTTTGCAGTCAATATAGGCACACCCAGTTTGAATGCACTCCAGCGAGTTTCTTTCATCCTCATCTTGTCACACACACAATCATTGCCAAGGTTGTGCTTTTTGTGAAAGCTTAAAATTACTCCGCTTTCCATAGTAGCTGAAAATCCAGACAGGAATATCCAGTATCGGTTCTGAGCCACCTGCAACTCGGCAGCATTAAGGTTTGAGCCCTTAATTGGGGTTGGTCTAGTAGTCTTTGTGGCAGGGTACTTTTGACGTCGACGCCTAGTTTGAACAATCCATTACCCCTCCCCCTGATCATCACTATCGTGAGAAATCGGCTTCGTCTTTACTACCTCGTAGAGACGATAGACTTAACCACTTAAAGATAATGTACATTAACATTCAATCATTGAGCTCGAAAGTGACCGACATAACGCTAGTTGCTAAGACTAATACTTTAGATATTAATAATATCTTATCGCTCACCCGCAAAAAAGGCGTCACAAGTCAAAAACGGTAAATTGCTCTGGAAAAGGAAAAGAAAAACGCACATTTTTTAAAATTAGATTTTTGTTCTAATATGAACTAGAATTCATTCAAAGTTTAATGAAACTTGCTCTAGCTAAACTCTACTAGAAGGCCATTTATATTTTTTTTCTTAGTGCTATTTTGAAACCCCAAAAACCACGCCCTTTTTTATATGTGTTATTTTTCTTGTTTTGAACAAAAATATGTCTATTTTTTTTTTGGATTATGACACCTCCGGAGTAAATAAAATGGACCATTAATTTGTTTTCTTGGATAAATATATAATTTATTTCTACTTTTGCAGTTTAGGACATTTACCTAGAAAAATACATACTTAAAAACGAAAAAAAATCTTACCTAATGGTAATAAAAATAAATACAGGTATTCAAAAAAAAATAATAAAAAATTGAGCTAGCCTGCTAGTACTCGAGGCACTGATGTGTAAACATATCCTATATTGACATCATCGACATGAAAATCTAATGCCACCTTAGGCCGCGGAACGCATGAGTATAGGCAACCACTTATTTGCAAATGATTGCCTATATTGTTGCTTAAACAGAACCTAATCACTGCGCATGGTTATGATGTCACATCGGCTTGCACATTTCCGTCCCATTTGCCGAGATTTACCCTCATACCGCCGCGTAAGATATTTACACATCAATAACTCAACAAATAAAACGAAACATAACCAAATATTAGAAATAATTTAAAAATCTTTGGAATGATAAACAGCCTCTATAGCTATTTTTAGGCTTAAATGTGTTAGGTCAAAAAATCCAAATGAGACTTCTCATTAACATTGTATGGCTGACCATGTTGTTTTGGCTCTTTCTATTGTGGTCCCGTATCGCTGAGGGATGAAAATGGGACCTGATTTAAGCGTTTTTCTCCTTTTCTATTACTGAATGAACAGCATCTTCCTCATTCTGCGTATGGCCACAGATTAAAAATGTATGGTTGATCGCTTGACTATCTGGTGCATCAATCATTGCAATTTTCACTTGGATCTGATGATGCTGGTGGATTTGCCAAATACAAAGTTTCAATAACATTTGATGTTTCATTTTCTAAGTTAACTTGAATATTTTTTTGATTATCGCAACTATTTGCATTTGCATATTTATTAATTTGTAATTTTGAAGTAATCATATTTCTATCAATTTTTGACTAGTATTTAGCTTATTTTTTTAGAACCTTTCTTTTAAATAAACTTTTTTGGGGACTTTTCATTTATTTGGCACTTATTTAAAAGTGTGCTTAAGTTAAATTTAATCATTATTTTTTTTTGAAGTAAACTTGAGTATCAGATTCATTGACGAATCTTGTATTTTTAAACATAGTTTAATCATTCATTAATGATCTTGTATTTCGGAACATAGTGTTATCAGATTCATTGACGAATCTTGTATCTTTAAACATAGTTTAATCATTCATTAATGATCTTGTAATTTGGAACATAGTTTTATCAGATTCATTGACGAATCTTGTTTTTTTCTTTTAATCATAGTTTAATCCTTCATTTACAAATCTTGTAATTTTTGATCGTAGATTTAATTTTTAAGTAAAAGAGTTTGAAATATTTTGATGAGATTGTTTCAATTACTGTTCATTATTGTTCATTTTCTTTGTTTAATATCAACCAACGTTCTGGTCTAAAACAAGTATTTTCTGTTTGCATATTTTCACGGAAATTGGTCAAAGAGCTTGGATTGATAATCAAGCACCAACCGAGTGTACCATTGCAGCATTAGACGTATCAGCTCTATAAGGCGTTTATGCCCTCTGATGTTATCCTTACCCATAAAGACCTAACAAATAACAGGCAATTGGAGAAAAAGGGAACGAGGTGAAGAGAAGTGTGTCCAACCAGGGTTGAGCGTCTAAGCTAAGTATTTTATTTGCAAACGTAAAAATCACTGCTGGATCAGAATTTTTTTTGGTTTTGACTAATTTCAAAAATTAATATTTTAATTGTTTTTTTTTCTAACATCAATTTAATTCTTCAACTCTGTTCAACAAAGTTATAATTTGGATTGTTAATTTTAATAATATTTATTGAAATAAAATTATTGTAAATTTGTTTTTAAGAACATTTTTTATTTCCGGCAAGAACGAGATTCTGCAGTTCTCAACGTCTATCAAGTGATTTTTGTTAGCTTTTAAGCTTTTATTGGTGATACTTGACAGTTCTTTGAGAGTTGAGGAATTTCTGGCGCCCAAGAAAAAATCCTTACTGACCAATAAAATAAACTCGCGACCTATCCGGCAACTTAGAATATTTCCAAAAAAACATCAGGAACTTAAATTGTTACAACCTGACTTGACGCCTTTAGATTTTTCCTTCTGGGGTTTTATAAAAAATCAAATATATATAGTTAAAAGTAATAACGTTAATGAACTGCAAGTACGTTTTAGGAATAGTTTAACGAAAGTAACACAATTGCATTTATATAATACATTGCGAAGTGTCGAAAAACGTTGTAGGCGGTGTTTAGAAAATAACTGCTTGCACTTTGAAAATAAGAGGTAACCGAATGTTGTTTTTGTTATACCTAATACTTAATATAGCTATAATCAATAATTAATTAAATTCAAGTAATTCTTGATTTTTGCTTTTTTATCGACTATTAAATTTAAATAAAAATAATTCGTTTTATTTAAATAACTAGTTCTTGATATGTTATTTTTTCAATCAGTAAAATAAAGTGTATAGAGTATTGTTTCGAATTTTTAAATCAAATTCATAGCCAACTAGAAGAATATAACATTAAATTCGCCATTTTTTAATTTTTTATTATTTCCAAAAATAGAAAATGTTAAGTGTTATATACCATTTTTATGAGAAAAAATAAAGTAATTTAATGACGGAAAAAAAACAGGGTGTTCCATTTAAAAAATTATATGTTTGGGACATATCTCAAAAACAGTATCTTCGGCAAAAATTTCGGGCACGCCACTGAATTCCACGTAAAAAGTACTATAAGCATCCGTTTTTATCTTTTCTGTAAGTTATCAGGTAGCTGAGATACGAGGGGTGCCCGAAAATACAACATTTTTAAAATCGCCCTGTAGGTCAAAAACGAAGAGGCCGAGGAAAAGTGTGTTTACGGTATCTTTTGTTTAACAAAAAAATAGCCCGGTGGCGCGAAAACCGCATCCTTCTATCTTTACTAATTACCGAGAAACCCTGTAAATGCATCCAAAATGCGCCACCCTGGACAGTCCCATTCAAACTTGCATACCCACAAAACAAGAAAGCAACCCTCGGTATACCGAAGACCTAAAAAAATTAAAAGACGAATTATATGTGGCTTATTAGATGTATAATAGGGAGGCTAACTTGGTTAGTCTCAAAAAGCATATAATCTAAAGCGCAAACACTACAGAAAATTTATTAATGCAGTTAAACAAAAATACCTTAGCGACAAAATTGGTGGGTCTTCCAATAGATCTTATACAGAAAATTAATAATGTATTTGCATGTCAGGACATACTAAGTTATACTACTTCTGAACTAGTAAATAATACCATGTACTGTGAACCAGTTACCCCTCATGAGTTTTATCTGTAATAAATAATTTAAAAAAACACTTCATCTTGTGGGCCTGATGATGTATTAGTGCGAGTTTTAAAATCAGTTGGTAAATCAATAGCTAAACCGCTATCGTCAGTAATTAATATGTCCTTTCTTTTTGGTGAGTTTCTGGACGTTTTAAAAATAGGTAAAGTTACAGCCATTTTTAAAAATGGTAATGTTGATAATTGTGATAGTTATCGCCCAATATCTGTTCTTGGTTGCTTATCAAAAATTTTAGAAAAAATAATGTATAGTAGAATGTATAGTTTTTTGAATGTTAATAATGTCTTGTCCAACAGCCAATATGGTTTTAGGTCTCGAAGGTCAACGGAAACCGCCGCAGTTGAATTTGTAAATTTTCTTTTCAAAAATATGGATGAGGGAAGGCCGACTGCTGGGGTGTTCTCTGATCTTTCAAAAGCTTTTGACTCAATAAACATTGAATTTGTTAAAAGTAAGTTTTTTCACTTAGGTATACGAGGTGTGGTGTTGGACTGGATTGTTTCTTTCTGACAGAAAAATGTTTACATGTGTTAATGGCAGTGACTCAGAAAACTACAGGATTGATCTTGGGGTTCCCCAGGGTTTGATATTGGGCCCTTTAATTTTTATACTTTTTATTAATGATTTGCCGCGGTTTATCTCTAAAGGGTTGTTAATCAATTACGCAGACGATACATCCATAGCACTGTCTGAATTGTCTTTTGGGGAGCTTCAAGAATCGATCAGCATAGTATGAAAAGAATTTGAAAACTGGTGTGTAAAAAATAGATTTTTAAATTTAGATAAGACTTATAGTGTGTTTTTTAGTAGGCAACAATTTCCTAATAACGTTATAATTAATGGATCTGCCGGGGTTAGGTTTTTGGGGCTCTTACTGGGCCAAAGTATGTCCTGGAGTAGCCACATGGACTTGGTCTGTGCAAAGCTAAAATAGATAGGGCTTATTTTGCTATATTACAGCTTCGATACGATCTTGATAGGGATGCACTTTTGCAAGTTTATTATGCCCTGGTATACTCCGCCGTATCCTATCATATAATTGTGTTGGGAGGAAGCGGATTATACGACTTATATTTAACACTAAAAAAAGAAGTTCCTGTAAAAGTATTTTTAAAGAAAATGGGATACTAACATTTTATAACATACATTTTAAAATGTTCTTTGTATGTTAGGGATAATTTACATTTATTTAATAATAACTCATCAAATCATAATTATTATACCAGTAAATGGGGAAAACTTATTGTTGCCTCAACACAGGACAGCAGCTTATCAGCGATCGGCGTCTTATAATTGTGTAAATGTTTACAACCACATACCTAGTGATATAAGGGCTTCAGGCTGTTTGGGAAAATGTAAATCTTCTTTAAAAAACTATTTGCGTTCTCACTGTTTTTATAATTTGACTGAGTTTTTTTACGACACCTAATTTGAATAATGTGTCCTGTTGTAGTGTTAATAAGATGCCACGTTATTTCAGCTTTTATTTATTTATCTCTGTATTTTCTTCTTTCATGTAATGCCCAAATATCAATGTAATAATTGGTCATGTGGATTAATAAAGATTATTTCTATTTCTATTAATCTCGCGTTGTTGAAGTTTTTACTTCTGTCGCGTGGCAGTAAGCACACACCGTTTTCTTTTTAAGTCAATTCATATTTACACAATAGATATTAATGAATTCCTTTCTCGTTCATAATTTTTCCAAATTATTTTTAACTTCCTATCTTAATTAAATGCATCTATTATTCATTAAATAAACAGGAAACCCCAGAGATTTTAAATTCCTATTTGCCCATATTTTTCAGCCCATATATTCAAATGAAACCCACATACTTTGAAATTAATAAAGAATATTACACGGTTTCCTTTTATATAGAAAATGCAAAATAATATTAAACACGCCAATTCAATGTATAAATATTTGAATTATGTATATCAGTCTACAAATATTTCTTTCCTCCGATTATTGTTATTTCGCCAGGTTTTATCAGGTGAGTAATGGGCATTGTTCTACAATCAGAATAGAAGTGATGAATCACTCTTTATCAGATAATTTTCATAACTCTGCATGACTGAACATTAGAATATAGTATAATAGCTCAAAGGTTCTTCCTATTCACCTGTGAACGATTTGTTTTTTAAAATCGACCCACTGCTTTATCTAGCTTATTTTTAGCTTTTTAAGCCAATTTTTCAAGTACTCTTTTCCATCATTCTCCATCCCATCCATTCGACTGATAAATTGTGAACTTCGAGTAGTGTTCTATGGCATTCTTCTGTTGAGCTACTTGCACCAAATCTGGAATATTCCGATTATATATTCTGCTACTTTTCTTATTTCACTTATCCAAACATCACTAATAATTATTGTAGACGGTATGGTCTGGTAGAGGGATCGCTGGGCAAGATTTGCCCTTCAACACATCGACCACAATTAGGTCATCTGCGTAACCTTGGACTTCAAAGCCTGCTTCAGTCAGTCTTACCCGTAGAACGTCAACAACCAGAGACCAAAGCATGGGCAATAGAACCCCTCCTTGGGGGCATCCCTTGAGTGTGTGATGGTTGTTTTTCTAAAGGTCGCGGTGACTTCACGGTTGGTTAGCATGGATTTTATTTATTGTGTAGTGGTTGGTTCCACTCATCTGCGAGTTGTGGCACTCTGAAAGGATTCATGTGAGGTGTTGTTAAATGCACCCTTTATTTCTATAAATGCAAATAGCGCCACTTCTTTTTCAGCCATTGCCTTCTCTATATCGCGGACGATATTTTGAGCATGGGTGGTAGATTTGGATGGTTAATATGCGAATTGTATGTAGAAGCTAAGGAGAGACATAGTAAGTGTTTTTAAGTGACTTTCCCTGTGTTGGAAGATAAAGTGTTTAACGATTGAACGTTGCTTGTCAATTGGTGAATGTATTGTACATAGTAGCTTATTGTGGACATTAATGTAATATTTATGCTTTTATTACTACTTGTATATTACTGTATTTCATCTCAGCGCTATCTCAGTTAATCAAGCTCACACTGAGTGGTTTTGTAGGAACTTTAACAAACATTTAACTGTGTGTAGCTGCAAGTTTTATATTTATAACCATATATTTTGTTAGGATTATAATTGTTTATACACTTCTTTAGTTTTACAATATTGATATTCTGATATTGTGTGAAGTCGATACCTAGCACCGACACAAATTGTCTATATTCTAGCACCGTCAGAATTAAATACTTTAAATGTTTATATTTCTGAGAATGCCGTGTCTGCTTAAAAATGTATTTTATATTTTTGCTTGTTTAAAATGGTTTCATCGAGCTTGTTGCATGTTAACTACGGATTATAATTTTTTGTTATATGGAGGCTAAATGTTTCAAATGTCTAGACCGAAATATTGTAAACAATTTATTTGACAGTTAAGATTATTAAGAAATAATTTTCGGTGTTGCCTTAACCTTCGATTTTTCTGAAATAGTAGTTTTTATTTTTAATTGGATTAATATGATTTTATTTGCCCCATATGGCGTATTCTACGATTATTTAAAAGAGGAAGCTTATGATACCTTATTCTTCCTGTGCCCGAAGAAGGTCCCTATTCTGCCGCCATCAGTTAAACGCCGGTAAGTGATAAAACCAGAGTTAAGCTGCGCACTCTTAGCCCCGTTTCACACGAGTCCGAAGTCGGATATCCGGTTATTTGTAATATTCACACCTCTCCGCTGTCCGGCAAACGTGTGAAAGCTTTCATTTAATGTTACGTACCTCGCGATCGGATATCCGATGCCGGATTTCCGATGTCGGACTCGTGTGAAACGAGGCCTGGAGTCCGTTTTAAGGATGGATCCGTTTCAAAAACGGATCCATATTAAGAACGGATCGGATCATGTGCATTTTTAAGTAAACGGATTCTACTCGTAATTATTTTTGGGGTTTGTGTTAACTGATGAAAGCTACTGATCATTTGTTGTTAAATATGATAATGGAGGAAGAGGAACAATTCGTCGTCAATATCACGAAGTGGCGTAACTCGAAAAAATCTAAAATTGAGTTAAGCCCATCTATAGCAATACATGCCCCACAATATCACGAAGTGGCTTATCTCGATTCGTTCTCCTTTCTATGTTGGAAGGTATGAAATGAGCGGCGTATCTAGTTTTAATAAAAGGTGCAAATTCACGAAGAGGCTTAACTGCACTTACGCCTGTTTGTGAAATTTAGATTTATTTTTTTTTACTGTTTATCCTAAGGCCATAGTTAAGCCACCTGTCAATTACGTTTATCCTACAGACAAGGAGATGAAGCTTTAAAAGAAACGATAAAGGATAAGTACAATGAACATGTTGCAGAAAAAACCAGTCAGAGAAATCAAAAAGGGAGTTAAAGAGAAGGCTTTAGCTAATGAAACTATTGTTTGTGCAAGTTTTGATCTACTCGCCACAATCAAAAGAAAATGCCTTATTTTACAAACGACGTCTAGCAAATTTTAGTACGTCCTCCAGTCCTCGATATCACTTTATACACGTAGTCTCTCCTTGGGCCCGTTTTGTTCACTATGTTTAAAGAAAAACATTCCCCCCGTTCCCTTTCTGTCCCACCCGCATCCCGTAACTCTCCAGGAAAGGCCTTCATTCATCTTCTAGTGCTCAACGGTTCACGTCGCGCATCGCGGGAACCCGCCGTTCCGTTATTGTTTCTAGCACCAGTGCTACGTTCCCAAATGAAGTGTTTAGGTGAGTTTCGGATTACCATTCTTGAATGTCATGTAAGTAATTTTTCCTTTATTTTCTATATTTCCTTAAAATGGGAAAATCCAAGAAGCGGACCCGATCCCACAGTAGGGACAAAATCCATAAAAATGACCTGTATAAAAGACTGGCATATTTAGAAAGGGAATTTAAATGATCGGGAAGGGAGTCTTTATCCAGAAGATCCCGCTCTACCTCTAAAGTGATTCGGTCTAGCTCTGAATCGAGTAATAATTCTCATGCTTATCATACCTCCCGAAGTCCTTCCCCATCAAGAAATCGTAGCCCCTTCGCCATTGAGCGAACACCGAGAGGTTCGCCATTGCGCGGTAGTGCAGAGCGTGACTTGCATGTCCTAGAGCCAGCCACTACAGCCAGGGCCACCGATGTAAATGACCCATCTGACCAGTCATCATGCAATAGCTCGTCTGTACTTTTATTAGACGGCGATGACATCCAAATTCTTGGGGAAGACCCTTTACTTCCGGTCATAGGATCTAATACCTTAAACCAGGCAATATGCTCTCGATGGGGACACCTTCTTACTCATGGTTTGGTGGAGGATGAGAAAAAATCTATATATAATAAATATGATTTTCCCGAGAATTTCCCTCTACTTTACCCTCCAGACCTTAACCCAGAGGTATTGTCAGCGTTGTCCCAAATTAACAAAAAACGGGGCTCATATTACTCGGACCTGCAAGAAAGCCTGGGTCGGGGCTTAACTGCCATGGGCTCCTCCCTAAACGTCGCCCTTGATGAAGGTCTTCAATCCGATATAAAGGGACAACTCAAAGGACCTCCTTGGGAATCCAGCAAAATACTTGTGGATACTTTTTATAACATTACAATGATACCTTTTTCTACAGAAAAGGGGGGGGGGAGACCCTTTACAGCAAACACCCGATCTATCCCATCGTCGGAAAACCGGCAGAGGCCGTTTCTTCCAAGGAGGGAGACGAAACACAAAGGCTACAATCGCAATCCCTCCAAAGATTACAGGCGCCAAAACAAAAGGAGATAGAGGTAACTTTACGCGCAGGTCGCTTAAAATATTTTTTACCTGCCTGGAAACACATAACTTCTAATGAAGTCGCCTTATCCTGGGTTAATGGCATAAAACTAATTTTTCCTTCTCAACTATATCAAACAAACCCACCACCTATTCGCAAGTTTACTCCTAATGAAGTTATTAAGTTAATTTCGTGAACGCAGAAATAACTAACCTAAAAACCCTGAGGGCCATTAAAAAATGTCATAACATACAACCAGGGCAATTTTTATGACCATTTTTTCTAGCAGATAAGCCGAACGGTAAAAAACGATTCATATTAAACCTAAAAAATCTTAATGTGTTCGTTAAACCATCCCATTTTCAAATGGAAGACTATAGAACTGTTTCTAGAATTTTGCAAGAAAATATGTTTATGTGCACAATTGACCTTAAAGATGCATAATGCTATCCATAATTTATACAGATAATATTTGCGTTTCAATTTTAATGACAGTATTTATGAATTTACTTGTTTACCGTTTGGTCTATCTTCGGCACCTTTTATTTTTACAAAATTAACAAAACCAATTATCACTTTTCTGAGAAACAAAGGAATTCTCTGTGTAGCATATTTAGATGATTTCATAAATTTGGGAACACAGCTGATAGTACGATAAACGTAGCTGAATATTATACGTGGGGGTGAAACAAATTAGTAACAAGCTGATCTCAGCGGAAATGTTTAGATAATAACCCCCTATTTAACTCCCCAAAAGTCCCATTCATTCCCATTGGGGGAAGGTTGAAAATAATCGCCGCCATCTTTGATTTTTTTGTTTTCTAACAATATCTCCGTTTCCTTAAGCTTTTTCAAAAAAACTTAAAAGAGTTTTTTTGTAAATAAGAAAGTTTTGAACATTTTGTCTCTATACATTTTTTCTCTAAGGTGAAGACCAGAGATAAAGCTATTTTTTAGAGTCTGTTTTATACATGTGCCACTTTTAATATGTATTTTGTACAAAATATGAACTATAGCTATTTAAGAGACTATGTAATAATAATATAAATAAATTTAGGATTATTTGTACGTTTCCCCTCCGAAAATGACTTTAATTCGACTAACTTTTGATAATTATTATTAATACTTTAGACCGCGCCGGCGCCGCGGCGCGCGGCGTTTGAACCAATTGATATAGTATATTTAACGATCGCCTCCGCAGTCGTTTTCGTGCATCCAGAACGTTTGTTTGTACAAATCAAATGGGCAATGTAACCGTATTATATGTGTGGAAATATTACATTTTAGCACGATTACTAACTGTGTAAGTGTAGAAGCCACCATGGCTTCATTAAAAAACATAGTATGTTGTATTTGTGAGAAAGACAATAGTGAAAAGACAGTTCCGGTGACTTCCAAGGGATTGCCAAGTTTAGTGAAGGCAAGTCAAGTTCGCGGAGACGGTAAATGGGAAAATTTTAATAAAAACAATTTGCCGGTGGTTCATGCAACATGTAGACGAAAATACACACATCCAACGGAACTGTCTAAGTTTAACTTAAAAGTTGACGAAGGATTACATTCCTCTAATATAAAAAGTACACTCCGATCTAAAAATGACGAAGTTTTTAATTTTAAAACGCATTGTTTTTTTTGTGCTGAAAGCATTGACGTAGTTGCTCTGAAACATAAGAAGAAAATGCAAACAACTCGCTCAGTTGCCACACTGAATATAAAGAGCACGGTTCTTGAATGCTGTAAGGAAAGAAACGATGAGTGGAGTAGAGAAGTTTATAGAAGAATATGCAACGAGTTGGATCTTGTAGCAGTTGAAGCAAAATATCATGCCAGTTGCTACAAGGCTTTTTTTGAAGGGAAAAACTAGTGAAAAACTAGGAAGACCTATAAATAATACTCTTGAAAACGCATTTATCTTGTTATGTCAAGATATTGACAATGACAGTGAGAATTGCCAGTTTTCCATGAAAGAATTACTTGACAAACTAAAGTCCTATTTACCACATGACACTGAGCCGTGTTCAAAAACGTTTTTTAAGAATAGATTGAAAAGAAAATATCAAGATAAAATAATAATTACGGAAATTCCTGGAAAACCGTCAGTGATATGTTTAAAGAATAATTGTGAACAACTTGTGTCCGATGAGTGGTTAAACCAAAGAGACAATAAAAACAAAACACCTGAAGAAGAACGAATTTCCATTCTGAAGGCAGCTGCCCAAATATTAAAAGAAGATATTAGGGGAATGGTTAGTAACTTGGACGAGTATCCTTCTTGTGAGGATGTCAAATCAGGAGGAAATTCATTTTTTCCTAAGTCACTTAATGTTTTCCTTGAGGAATTAGTATTAAAAGGAAAGAAGAATCCAGTGTATCACACTAAAGTGTCTGCAATGAAAAAGTTTATAATCTCTTTGGTACGAGTTAAATCTTTTCTATCACCTGTGATGTTCGGTCTAGGAATTCAGCTTCATCGCAAATATGCATCACGATATCTAATTGATATACTTGCAGCTCTTGGTGTGTCTGTGTCTTATTCGGAATGTTTGGCATTTGAAAGCTCGGCGATTATTAATCACAAAGACTCTATACCCAACGAAAGTTTTATGCAGTTTGTATATGACAATGCAGACTTTAACATTAGAACTATCGATGGACATGGAACTTTTCATTCCATGGGGGGAATAATGTGTTGTTCGCCTTCCGTCAGCTCTAATCTTCAAAGTATTCCTAGGCAGAAAAAACGGGTTCTCGCATCAAATATTGGAAAATTTGGCAGTGTACCCATACAGGTAAGATCTTTAAACCTTACATATCGTAAAAGTTTCTTATACTATCAATCTTTTTATTACAGTTCTACAAAAAACCTGCAAAAACTGGACTTAATCGTATTGTAATGAAATCTATGCAAGAGGAACAGAGTACTAATAATGAACATTCAGCATTGCTAGTAGACACTTTGTGGATAGCTGGTAAGGTCTTGTCTTTTCCATCGGTATCCTGGAGTGGATTTATGTCTACTCTTAAGTCTGACTCCTTATACATCGATACAAGTATTATAACATTGCCCTTTATTAACTTGGACCCCGGTAACTTGACCACAGTATATACAGCCCTTTTATTTGCTGCCGAAAAAAGTAAACAGTATGGAAAATCATGTATTGTAACGTTTGACCAACCACTTTTTCAAAAAGCTGTAGATATCGTAGAAGGTTCAACTGAAAGTGATATTGGATCATCTGTTATTGTAAGACTGGGAGGATTTCACACTTTGATGTCTTTTATGGGAAGCGTTGGAAAAATTATGGCCGGAAGTGGTATAGAAGAGTTGTTGGAAACTGTATACGCAAAAAATACTGTACCACATATGATGAGTGGCCATGCTTATTCTAGAGCTTTACGGAGACACTTCCTGATATATGAAGCTTTTACTTATGTTAGATGACCCGGAAATTCTCTCATTGTCCGAGGACGATATTCAGAACATTCAAAATTTGTATGAGAATCCCAACCTAAATATCATTAAAGAAAATAATTTAATTGTGCAAATTCAAGAAAAAGTTTACAAAAAGATTGAAGACTTAGCTAACACCAGCGAAACTGGAAAGTTATGGGCAAATTACTGGAATTTAATCAATTTGATAAAACTTTTCATACGAGCTGAAAGAATGGGAATCTGGTGGCTTCACATTCTCTGCATTAATCGCATGATTCCTGTATTTTATGCTACTGGACACTATAGCTATGCCAAATGTGCGCACCTGTATTTACTACAAATGGAAAAATTGAAATCTATCAATGACGAAGAATATCATCGTTTTATAAGCCAAGGATTATTTACCATTCGCCGAACGAATAAATCTTGGTCAGGAACATGGAGCGATATGGTTATTGAGCAGAGTCTGATGAGAGCAATGAAAACTCAAGGAGGCCTGACTCAAGGCCGTGGATTTTCTGATTCCTCTCTGGCCAGATGTATATCAAGTGTGTCATCTTGTATCCCTATTGGTATATCTCTGGAGGAATTTCTTGAAGTAAAGTCGGTATCTTCAGATCAGCATATTGAACTAACAAACGCCCGACAACGCCGAAATGAAAGTGATCTTAAAAAAATTTCTGAGTGGCTTCAAGATCACAACCCCTTTAAGTGCTCAGAGTTTTTGTCGATTTCAACAGGAATAATTGCTTCTTCTGATGTAAATTGTCATAAGGCTCAGGAAATTGGTGAAGTCCTTTTTAATAGTCATATGGGAAAAAATTTTACTGATATTCAATGCAAAAGAAAAGAAAATATAAAAAATTTTGCTTCCATGAACAGTCGCATCAAAGTAAACAATACATATGTAGACTTTAACCCTATGCAACTTTTTAACAGGATAATTTGTTCAAATAAGACACCGGAAGAAATAAAACATTGTTTCAAATTTGAATTATCGCCATACCCTTTGTCACTTTTTAAAGATGGTAATTTGAGAAGAGGAACAAAATCTCAACTGCTCCAAGAACTTGATAAGATTCATAATCCCGAAAGTAGTTCTCAGTCAGATGATGTTTACGTTATCGACGGAGGATTTCTTTTACATAAAGTCTCATGGCAAAAACCATCCACATATAATGATATCTTTCTCCAATATGTAAGTTATGTGATCCACAACTATAATAAGGATTGTGTCATAGTCTTCGACGGATACTGTGAAAAGACTCTGTCTACCAAAGACAGTCTACAACAATGCAGATCAAAGGGAAGCATAGAAATTTCCATACATGCCCAAGCTTCAGTAATTGTAGCACGGGAGGATTTTCTAAAGAACAGCCAAAACAAAACACAATTTATAAAGATCCTTCGATCCTATTTTCAAGACGTAGGTATAACTGTGCACCAAGCGGAGAGGGATGCTGATTATCTTATCGCCTTAACAGCTGTAGAACTATCAATGTCAAGAAACCACGTCACAGTTGTCTCAGAGGACACCGATATAATGGTTTTGCTTATACATCATTCAAAAAGTAAAAACATATCCATGCTTCGCCCGGGAAAAGCAGCAAAAGGTGACAAAATATCAAAGATATGTGACGTACAGGACAAACTGGGACCTGTGACGAAACACATATTGTTTTTACATGGCATATCAGGTTGTGACACTACATCTTTTATATTTAATAAATCCAAAAAAATATGTCTGTCGCTACTGAAGAAAGACAACGATCCCTCTCAAAACTTCGACATATTTTTGGATAAAAATGCAGGAAAAAGTGACTTATATCAGTCGGGATTAAATTTTATTTTGAAGCTGTATCGCTGTCCAAAACATATTAATGATATTAACCTTTTGAGGTATATTTCATACAATAGAATCGCATCAAGACAAGGACTTAACTCTACATTTAATTTGGCCACTTTGCCCCCAACTGAAGACTCTGCGCAGCAACATGTGCTCAGGACATATTTTCAGGTACCCAATTGTAAAAATATAATGAATTTTTCCAAATATGTTATGTCTTTTAGATTCAAGAATGGATTGGCAGCACCTTGGACCCTCTGCAGTATGGGTGGAAAAAGGATAAGCAAGGTAGCCTAATACCTGTACAATGCAAACAAGATGTAGCGCCCCCTGACCTATTAAAATTGATTTTTTGCAATTGCAAAGAAAGTCAATGCTCCAAAAACTGTTCATGTAGGAAACTGGGACTTAAATGTTCTTCTAAGTGTGGCCAGTGTTACGGGATCAGTTGCACAAACTACTGTTTCTTAGCGGATGACGAGGAGGAAGATGACGCTCTGGATGGCGATGTATAAGCAGTTTTTGGATATTGCGAGTCGCCGGCGCCGCCGCCGGCTCCGCGCCCTGAGCTAAAATAAAAAATTTAATATGTGTCTAATAAACTTTCCGACTTGCTTCTATTATTATTACACAGTCGCTTAAGTGGATATAATTCATATTTTGCGCAAAAAATGCTATAAACTTGGAAAATGTACAAAAGAGACTTTAAAAAATAGATCGGTCTCTGTTACTACTCATTTTAGAGAAAAAATTTATAAAGATAAAATATTCGGAACTTTATTCTGTACAAAAAATATTTTCAAGTTTTTTCGAAAAAAGTTACGGAAACAGAGATATTGTAAAAAAACAAAAAATTCCAAGATGGCGTCTATTTTTTTCAACCTTCCCCCACTGGGACCGAATGGGACTTTTGAGAGGTTAAATAGGAGATTATTATCCAAACATTCCCACTGAGATCGGCTTGTTACTAATTTGTTTCACCCTAAGCCCCAGATTGACCCTGCTAAATGTTCCCAAAATACGCAGACGGTGCGAAAGTTATTCATCGCTCTAGGTTTCGTCATAAATATCGATAAGAGCAACTTTAAGCCGCAAATGCAACAAAAATTCTTAGGTTTCATTTTCAACAGCTCCGATTTATCGATTACCTTGCCAGCCGAGAAACGAAATAAAATAAACAAACTGATCGACAAGTGTCTAAATAAGAAAGAGTGCTTTAATAGGGAATGGGCGAGTTTTTTAGGTTTATTAGTTTCAGCTTGCCCAGCCGTAAAATATGGTTAGCTTTATACGAAAATATTTGAAAGAGAGGAAATCCAATAGTTATATCCGAGTCTATAGATATTTATATAAAAACACAACATGAATTTCGATGCAAAAATAGTTTTGTGAAATCAAATTATTCAAGACCTAGTTTGGTGGAAACCTTCGATTTTTTCAACGTTTAATAATATCAAACAAGATTTATTTGCCATTGAGATTTTTACAGATGCATCACTTACCGGCTGGGGTGCTTGTACCCAGGAAACTAGCACACACTGAAGCCATTCTTTGCGGGTTAAAATGTTTCACGGGCAATTATAAAAATTGTAATATTTTATTTAATCAGAACAGATAATACTACAGCCTTGGCATATATAAACCGCATGCGGGTAGTTTCAGCACATAAATTTACAGCAACTTTCAAAAGAAATCTGGACATTATGCGAATCAAAAAATATATTTTTAGTTACACCATACATTAGCTCACAAAATAATTTGAAGACTTCGAATCTCGCATTTTACCAACAGAAACAGAATGGCGTTTAGCTGACTTCGCCTTCGAGAAAATAGTTAGAACCTTTGGATTACCTGAAATAGATTTATTTGCTTCTAATACAAATCATAAATGTACTGATTACGTATCATGGCTACCCGATTCAGGTCCGGTTGCTATTGATGCCTTTACAATTTCTTGGAAAAACAATTTTTTTTCTATATATTTTCTCCTTTTAATATGCTACTCAGAGTGATGTTGTGGTAATTCTCTGGTGGCCAGCCCAACCTTGGTTTCCATTGTTTTTAAAATATAGAAAAGGGGAACACATAATATTTGAGCTTAATTCAAAATTACTTTCGTGTCCTTCTAGACAGGAACACCCACTGTCGAAGCACCTTACCCTGGGTGCCGCCATATTATCAGCCAAGCATACAGGTTACGGAACATTCCAAGAAATGCTGTTGACACAATTTTACAGTCGCTGTCTAAAACCACTATAACACAATACAGTTCAACCTACAAGTTATGGTGGAAATTTTGCCAAACACATAATTATTCAGTCTTTACGTCAGGAATAACCGAAGTTATTCAGTTCCTACAAAATATTTTAGATACTAAAATATATAAGAATGGATCATTTAATTCATATAGATCGGCGTTATCCCTAATCCTACCTGGCAACATTGGCGAGAATCATAACGGTACTTGAAGGGCATATCCAATATAAGGCCACCGGTCCCACGGTATAACTTTACCTGGGATACAGAACCACTAATAAATTTTTTAGGCACTTTATATCCACTAGAATCTTTAAGTCTTCAGGTCTTAGCGTCCAAATTAGCGACTCTACTACTCCTAATTACAGGACACCGAATACAGACTATTCACCTTATCAAATTAGAAAATATCATAGAATCATCCTCAGGCTTTCAAATCTTAATTACGGACAAAATTAAAACCTCTAGTCTCAATTCAATACAACCTTGTCTACATATTCCTTATTATAATGAGAATCCTGCGCTTTGCGCTGCGGCAACATTAAAATTGTATATTCATAAAACTGAAAAAGCACGAAAACTTGATCACAAAAACCTTTTCCTGATTACTCGACCACCCTTTTCAAATGCTTCTAAAGAAACAGTTAGCAGATGGGTTTAGCAAACATTATCGAAAGCAGATATCTATACAACGCTTTTTAAAACCCACTCTACCAGGCACGCTACCACTTCGAAAGCCTTCTTAAGTGGTGTTTCTTTAGACGTAATTCGGAAAACAGCGGGATGGACAAGCTCTTCAAGTACCTTCACAAAATTTTATAACCGCTCCATAATAGACCAAAACCAATTTGCTAAATCCATTTTAGGTTTAAAAGGGCCATGACTTATTTAGGTTTTAAGCCTTATTTTTAGTTTGTTCCTCTACTTGCCAGTGAAATATTTTTGACAAATTTATGTTAATATTTTATTATATCATAACCTAACATTTTGACTATTTTTATAAGAACATTTACCCTTAAGTAATTAAAAATAATAATATTATATAAAAATCGGTAGAATATTCTCTTGCATATTTTTTCTTTAAACATCTACGTGTATAAAGTGATATCGAGGACTGGAGGACGTACTAAAATTAAACGATCAAACGAACTTACCTGTGAAGGTCGATCGTAATTTTGGTAGTCCTCCAGTCCGAAGATATCACTTTCCCACCCTCGTCTCACGCTCTCCCTCCCTTAATGCAAGAGAATACCTACTTTAAATAATGAGGGCCTTTCCTGGAGAGTTACGGGATGCGGGTGGGATAGAAAGGGAACGGGGGGAATGCTTTTCTTTAAACATAGTGAACAAAACGAGCCCAAGGAGAGACTACGTGTATAAAGTGATATCTTCGGACTGGAGGAATACCAAAATTATGATCAAACTTCACAGGTAAGTTCGTTTGATCGTTTAATTATAACTTTACTTTCTACGATATTGCTTCAAAAGAATGATATTGTTTTGTTTGGAGTGAGCTGCGCAGCCAAAGAGGTGCCTCAGAAATAAGTTCTTGTGTATATAAAGCGCTACAAAAATACGACTCTAAAGATTGTACTACAAAAGTCGCCTTGCTTTCAGACGGCTGCAGCGGTCAAAATAAGAATTCGGTCATCGCCACAATGCTTTTGTATGTAGTAGCCAACTCCTCAAATATAGAAGAAATTTCACTATACTATACTGAATCGTTTAATGGACAGAATGAGGGAGATTCTGCCCATAGTGCAATATCAACTGTCCTCTCTCGCGCAGGAGATATTTTCATTCCGTCACAGTTATACCCCATCATCCATCTAGCACGCCATAAACAACCTTACATAGTGCAACCTCTCCAACATAATGATTTTTTAAATTTTAAAAAGTTATCTAAAGAACTGAGAGTTTTGATAGTAAGAACTTATGAAACAGGAGAATCAATTAAATGGCATGACATTATGGAACTAAAAGGAAATAAAAACGAACCATTAACAATATTTTATAAAACGAGCCATCTCCATGAAAGTTACAAAAAGCTTAAATTAAAAAGACAAAAAAAAATTTACTTTAAAAATTATAATATTGAAAGTTTAAATAAGGAACCAAAAAAAATCACTAAAGAGAAGTATTCAGATTTAAAATCATTATGCCAAGGGGACACACCTGCAATTCGGATGGAAGAATATAAAAAGTTTTATTTAGATATTCCTCATGATGAGTAGATGCGAAATACCGCGCGTTATTAATGCATTTCTTATATTCCAGTTTTTTACAAAAAGCATTTTTTTTTCACAAGCAATTGATGTTTTTATTAAACCAACGCTAATGTTTTCGCGTCTTATTGTCAGTTTCTATGTATTTAAATTACTGCATTATTTAAGCATATATATTAAATATGATACATTATTTTCTTTCCTTTTTTATTGCTTTGTTCTAACCCTTAAACTAAAGTTCTTTAAGTGGTATTTTATTTTTTTATTTTTATGTTAAAACAAAATGCTTGTATTAATTTTTCACATTTTATGTATTTAAATAACCAGTATTATTTAAATAAAGTTTTGTTTGACATTTAATTATTCGGTGTTGCTTTTAGTTGCTGTGACAATATAGTGAACCAGTGGCGTAACTCATTTATTTGCCGTACTTAATTTTATTTATCAATTTCACAAATTGGCGTATCTACTTTTCTCCTAAATTACTCAAAATGAAAAACATAATATACATTTTATTTACCATAGTTAAATAGTACTGATACGTATATACACTATGTTCAAAACGCGACAGAGTAACTGTAATAGATTTTGGTTAGCATTAAAGTGAAAACAGTGGCGTAGCTATAAATGTGAGCGCCGGGGGGCAAGCCTATCCGCTGGCGCCTAAAACAAACCTATATTTTGTGTATATATGCAAATTATTCCAAAAACAATACATCATAATATTATTGAAGTGAAACTTCTTAACGCGCGCCAGGAGTAAAATTTGAAGGTCGCGATCCCGACACACGGCGGGCGAGCTGGCACGGACGTTTATTGTGATATCTTTGTTAGTTTAAAGATAAAACTGTAGACTTGTTTCCTTGAGCGCTGCTCGATAATTTTCCATTCAGTACATTTCCATGCCATTTGGCGATAATTTACATGCTGGTGTATAGTTAGATTGTCGGTACCCTGATGAGCGATGTGGTGGCTACTTCTTCTAGTCCACCGAGGAAGCGAAACAACATTCCTCTACACCAAGCATACTTTTATGTTTTCACTCTTTTATGGATCTCGTCGTTGGTGTGACTCCTTTGAAACTAAAGGACCACAGTAGTGCTCGATAATTTGCTGTATTACTTTGTCAAGACATAAGCGAAACTTTTATGAAGAATAGTTTTTTTTTCAATTAGGCCTTCCCTTTTTATTAATTGAGTGATACCTATATTTGAAAACCTACTTTTTAACCAAATCCGTTAAGATATGTATAAGGCTAGGGCGTTTAATTATTGTGATATCTTTGTTAGTTTACAAGATAAAAGTATGGGGTTTGCTCTATTACCTTGTCAAGATATAAGCGAAACTTTTATGAAGAATAGTTTTTTTCATTTAGGCCTTTCCTTTTTGTTAATTGAGTGATATATTTAAAAAAACTACTTTTTAACCAAATCCGTTAAGATATGTATAAGGCTAGGGCGTATAATTATTGTGATATCTTTGTTAGTTTACAAGATAAAAATATGAGGTTTGCTCTATTACCTTGTCAAGACATAAGCGAAACTTTTATGAAGAATAGCTTTTTTTCATTTAAGCCTTCTCTTTTTGTTAATTGAGTGATATATTTAAAAAAAACAACTTTTTAACCAAATTTGAGGCTAGGGCGTTTAAGTTTAAGCAGTTGCACTTCTGATATGCACACATAGTGCACACGCTTTTTGCATGTACCAAATGCCGCCGCGCCGGGATATATCTTTTTATTCCACGTAGAATAAATAATAAATACCTGACACAAAATGTATTGGTTGGGTAAAAAGTTTAATACATATTTTGTTCTTTGATTGTATTATAATTTAATTAATTTAAAAACTCAGTTAAGCTCATGAGCATTCTTAGCATTAGCATATTTATAAATTCGGAGTGGCGCCTAATTTCTCTTGGCGCCGTGGGGCCTTGCCCCCCCTGGCCCACCCGGTAGCTACGCCACTGAGTGAAAAGCATGAAAAACTTTAAAAGCTTCTCCTGAAAAGTTACTAAAAATCAGTTACGCCACTTCGTGATATTGACGACAAATTATTACTGCTCTTCAAACGAAAAAAAAAACATAAAAATTCCATAATATGTTCAGAACGCGTGAACAGGATAATATATTAGTTCGTCGTCATTTAATCGATGATGACATTACATTCAAGGAGTACTTTCGCTTGTCTCCATTTTTATTCAATTATGTCCTAAACTATGTGAAAGGTGATTTAACTTCCACTAGTTCACGACAAGCGGATCAGAAACGGACTGAAATAATGAAACCGTTTCATTAAAAACGGATGAGAACAGAACGGAACCGATTTAATTTCGGATCCGTTCGTTTACTTTGCAATATTGTTTAAATATAGGTTTTCATTAATTAGCCGACCGGATCCGATTTATAAACGGATACAAACGGATTCTAAGAATGCAAAGCTTTACGAAAAAAATTGAATAAACTTTTCGATGTTTTTCTAGATCTAGATATATGCGATTATTTTTTTTTGCTTAGTATCACGTTGAAATTAGTGAAGGGACTATTCGAATACAAATAATCGAAGTATTCGATTCTGGCTTGCATTCGAATGCATTCGATTCTCAACGAAGAATTCGAATACCAGAAATATTCGAATGCGCTAACAAGGAATTAATCGTCCCTCGAATGCTGGTTGAATCGAAATGAAATATGAATCGGCACAATTCGCGTCAAATGCGATTATAATATAACTTGTTCGATTATGCTGATCTGCCGTCTGAGCAACAAATAATAGCGGGCTTTGTTTTGTATTATGGTGAACAATAATCGAAAACGCTATACTATATACATACATATTTCGCTATACTACTATACAATACATATTTCTTTTTTTTGTAATTAATTTGTACACTGGAGTAATAAACCTGTTTATTATTATTATTTTTATTATTATTTTTTTTTTATTTATTATTATTATTATTATTATTATTATTATTATTATTATAAAATGTATAAAATAGAGTAGTTTAATTACTGTGGTAGTTTTTGAAGTGAAAACTTCTTTAGGCGCGTTTTGAATTTTTTTTTTGTGGGGGTTGAATGAGACCCAGCCGTCACGCATCACGCGCCACGCGTCATGCTCGGATATGTAACGTAACGCTCCTTATACTGGCATTTTCCCGTATAGGTAGAGGGCCTAAATTTTCAGGGGATGTAGCCGGGGTAAAAAGAAGATCCTAGACGAAAACGGAACCCCGTACCCCCCCACGTTTGGCAAGGGGAGGGGAGAGGAGAAACTTAGATAATTAATTCCGGGAGAACGGGAAGAGGTGCGGGGTCGAAATTTTTATGGTAGGTGCGCCCCATGGGGGGCTACCTTAGACCATACAGGGGGAATGGGGCTCTAATTTATGGGGGGGATTTAGGGGGAAAACCGTTTTTCGCCCGTATCTTTGCAACGAAGGCTCGGATCGATATTGTGATAAACGATGACCCCGCTTGTCGAAGTTTTCACCTCTATCGTGGTCTTAAGCACACTAAACTCAGTTCAACATTAAGAAATTATTAGGTGGTCCAAAGGACAAAATTG
>MU189388.1:0-21342 GCA_016904865.1 Pissodes strobi | reverse complement strand
TTTCGGTATTGTGGATAAAACTCCGTTTTAGTGCATGTTGCCGAAGGTTCCAAACCCCAACATAGATAAGTAAGTTTTAAGTAATATTTCATTACTAAATACAGGTTATTTATTAAAACAAGAGTTTTTTTGTAAATCTTGAGTGGTTTTATAGTCAGCATATGTTAAAATCATTAATTATTGGTTTAAGCACTACTTGTTCTTATGTATGATTTGTGTTTATGAAGTATGGTAAAGTCGGGTGAGATGGCCACCGTTTTGCATAGAAGTCGCCTGTAAATTTTTGGAGGTCTCGTAGTATATTTTTTTTACATTGCTTACTTATTATCTGAAAAAAAAACTGCATATGGCTATCTATCCCCGCTCGGTGGGGGTAGTTGGTCAATGCAATAAGGTAGAGATGGCCACAAAATAAAAATTAAAATAAAATAGAAAAACTTAAAAATAACAAACTTTTTGTTAGAACAGAATAAAAAATCTATTTTATTTTTTTTTTTCAACGCAGTTTCACCACAATTTTGACAAGAATTTACATAAGGGGAGCAATTTTCATGAAACCACTTCTGGCATAATATGCATTGCAACCAATCTTCTTTTCTTCGAGTATTGGTGCAGCTTTCTCCACATCCTGCATATTGGATTTCCATATCCTCTTCTTCATCAGAACTTGATGAAGATGCGCGTTTCCTTTTTTGAACAATTTTTTTCTGGAACTTTCTTTTTCTGGGTGTTCTTCTTGTTTATTTTTTTTGCTGACCTTTCTTTGACAGTTGCAATGTGTTCAGGAGAAGTTAATAGGGTAGCAACGGCCTTTGCTCGTTTTTTTTTGCAGAAACGACTAGCTTGGGCGTGGGATTAATCTGATCTAAAAGTTTCTCAGGGATTAGGTCTGGACCTGATAGCTTTTCTATTGGAGTTGTACATCGAGGCTCTCTATCAGCATGACTACAGGATTGAATTGCATCATTCATCAAATTAATTTGGTGCCTTACTTCTTGTGTTACTTCAACGTTCTTTATTTGAGAGTTCGCATGTGTTCCCAGGTCTTCTCTGGTTTCGCTGTTTACTATTCGATCAGAAGCTGTGTAAGCATGATTGGGTACGGAATCAGGGTTCCAGGGCAATATCCCAGTTACTCTGAAGCCGGACATTCTATTTCCAGCGGTTGCTGACCTTCCCCAGTTTTTCGTTAAAAGTTCACCAAATTGGAGTCGTCCTAATTTCCTTCCAGGGTGACTCTGCATCCATTCTTGGCAAGATTGATAGTAGAAGGTCTAAGGAACTTAAAAAAAGCTCTGTCGAGTGGCTGCTTCAGCGGTTTCTAAAAGTTCAACACAAGAACAATGAGATGCGTGGCCGTCAAGGATTAATAATGCCTTCCGTTCGCCTTTACGCGGCAAAAAGTGGTTTTTAAACTAATTTAGAATAGTATATTATTTTATATGGAGGAAAAGTGATACTTTTCATGGCGCGCTCGTGTTTAACAGCCGAACGGAGTGAGGCTGGTAATAGAGAGCAAGCCATGAAAAGTAACTTTTCCTCCAAATAAAATATGCTGTTTTTTCTTCAAATGTCGACAAATTAATGCAAAAACATCTCTTTTTAATAGTAATAATATCTAATTATTATTAAAGATAAATGGGTTCGCAAGGCGGCTTAGACCACGGTCGTAGGTGGCCTTGCTTGGACCGGTGTCGATGAATTTAACATAAAGCTGTCAGTGGACACTGTCAACAATAATTATTTTTTTAAGATGGCGTCTCCGATTGCGTTTTAATTCCGTATTGATAAGCAGTTATTGAGTAAGTTCGATTATATAATAACCAATTTGTTCCTAAATTAGTGATTTTTAGAAATGCAGTCACAAATTGAGTGATAAATACAAATTGTAGTTTAATAAATCTTGAGTTGTTGACGCTTATTTTGTTGTCTGTTTGTATTGTATTTATGTTGCTATGACAACACTTTTACCTCTGCCGGCGGAAAAGTGAAAAGTAAAGCTCCGGCGGAGGAAAAATGAAACTTGACGGCCGCCTACACAGTCGAGTAATGACGGATTTACGGACGTTTGAAGAAAAAAATTGTTGCAGTAACATAGGCCGATTTTTGAGACATCATAATACGTGAACCTGGCGGCATTGAATCAGTCCACTCGGTGTTTAAATTCTTCCTTTTAAATATGCAAACTGGCGGTAGAAAAACCCCTCGGCACTACAGCAAGCTATGCATGAGATCGTCTCACCCTTTTCCCCTGATGTCACTCTAACAATATCCTTTGATCCTTTTTCGGCTAAAACATGACCAGGTCAGTTATTTAATTGAAGGCCTGTTTCATCGACATTATAGATGCACCCAGTTTGGTAGGAAAAGGTCATTTTGTTCTAGTATGTCTTGCAACAATTTAAAATAATTTCCCACATCTACTCGGTTCATGCCCTCACCTCGCCCTAAAGATATACCTAGCTTTTCGAATAGACAAGTCGGGATGTCTTCTCAGAAAGGACCTAAACCAATCTGAATCGGCGATTCCTTTTTCTTTATTGAACTTATGACCGATTTGTAGACTTTCAGCGAAATTATAGGCAAGCTTTCGAACATCTGGTACCGTCATAGGAGACCCGTGTTTTTGAGCCTTTTTAATGTGTTGCACTAATTTATTTTCATTTGCCTCCCCCAACATGCTATCAGGTCTCATTTTACCAGTCATGGACACACGATTTTTATTTTCCTAGGAATGCCATCACTTTTTGAAGCACCGTTCACAGAAGAACCGTTTCTGACAGCTTCAATGGCAAGCCTTAAACTTGCTTCAGTATAATTACCACGATTTGAGTTCTTGCTTTTATACTTCGTTGGCATTTTTCCGCAACAAACTGGAAAGGACGTCAAACTGTAAAAAAATACACTTTTGTAAATATGTGGCCATCTATCCCTACTATTTGGTGGCCATCTCTCCCAAATGCTAGGGTGAGATGGCCAATGCGGCAAAACAAATTTAACTATTTTCTGAGGTTATAATTATCTAATAGGCATTGTACTCACCTAATACTTTAAAACCGGCAGTAAATTTCCTTCCATACATTCACAAAAGAACAAAGAGTAAAACTGTTGTAAAATTTTCTAAGCACTCGATAATGTTTTTATTTTTTAAGCCCTTTAATTTCACCTTGAGGTAAACGAAAATGCACTGGTCATGCTCACACGTCAACGTTTATTGCCGGAGGGTGCAGGCAGCGCCATCTCACGACGCGTTATTGAGTTTTAGGCTATTGGCCATCTTTCCCGATTGGCCATCTCACCCTACATTATTTGTGTTTACTTTTTATTATTTTAGCCCGCAGTCCTTCTCATTTTTCTAGACAAATAAGTCATTATTTGGATGTTAATCTTCCTGGTCATTGGATTGTTCGTCGTGGCCCTTTAGAATGGCCAGCGCGATCCTTTGATTTGACATCTCTGGATTTATTTGTGGGTATATTTAAAACAAAAAGTTTATACAAAAGAACCAGAGTCGATTTTTGAGTTACGGCAAAGAATAACCCACGAATGCCAAAATATTGAGGCCGGCGTTTTTGAAATTGTCCGAGATGAAATAAAAATAGGTTAGGAGGTGCTAATTGCAAATCGCAAATGATTTAGTCTTACTCCGTCGATATTAATTCCATTACACTTTAATTTCACTAGGCGTCCTTTATCTTCTGTCATATTGTATATTTTTAGGATTTTTAAATTATCAATTTTTTTTGATAGGTAATCAGCGTTTCCTGATTTTTGTCCGGAAAAAGTGCAATTTCGTTAGAGAAGGACAAGAGCTTGAGAGGGAACGATTACTTGCCCCCTAAAAATCTGAACAGAGCGGTCTATTGGTTTTAATGTATTTATATTTCACCCAACAGTGTCACATATATCGAATCAAATTGTTCACATAGCAATCAGCATAACTGTGTTTCTAGATCTAATAAAAAATCAGTTTTTTTGTGGTAATAACTCACACACTAAAGGAAGATCCTATGGCACCCGACAAGCGCGAGTGCGAAGATGTTGATTGGCATGGTTCTTGAATAGCTGTAGGTTATAATTTGGGGGAAACAGATGTCCTGGGAGTGAGTTCCACAGCGATGCAGTGCGCCAGACAAAAGAGTCCTTGTAAAGTGATGTTCTAGGTGCTTCCAGTCGCAAAACGAACGAGCGCGTTCTTGCCGTCTGTCATGACTGTCTAAGAGGCGTTACTGTGGGCAGGATAAGGCAAGCCAAAACCTGGGAAGATCTGCCGTGAAAATATATGTAAGGGAGATCTAGGCCACGTGTCTGCGGTGTTCCAGAATATCCAAATCCCGGGTCAACTCCGAGTCGCCGACGAGACGCACAGCTCTCTTCTGAATGAAATCCCGCATCGTTAGGTTATAATTCGGTGCGACGCCGTTTCCTGGTAAACCTGGCCACTTGGGTTTTTACTGCATTGAACTGGACCAAATTTCTGTCGCCCCAAGTTCGAACCCTCTCCAGATCTTAATTAATTGTTGTAAGCTATTCCTGTCTGCGGTGATAAATCTCAGTCGCTGGTAAAGGTTTTTCTGATTTAAATTGGGACGCAAGGGTACTGTCATATGCAAAACTGTAAACCAGATTACTGGTTCGGTCTGCAGGTCATTAATACAGATGAGGGACAAAGTTGGTGAAAGTATTGCGCCCTGACGCACGCCCGCGTTAATGGTGAATGTGTGTGAGATGTGTCCATCAACTGCAATGTACAGAGATCGGTTCTTCAGGAAACTGGCAAGCCAGCTGCAGAGAGGGGCTGGTAGTCTACTGAGTCTACGTTTAGACTACTGATCTACTGATATCACTCTGAAATCTACTAAAAGTGGATGAATTAATTGTTAAAATTAAAAAATAAAAATTAAAAGTATTATTTTAAGACTAAGCTGAAAACATAACAAATTTGACTATGGATTTGAACAAAATCATTGGATCTTGCCAATCATGGCTGCACCTTTGATTGTAAAGACTTCCACGAAAATCTTAAAGTTGTTGTTGCTTTTATAAGTATAGCTATTCATCAACCCATTTAGCTGTGAAGCTGTGAATCATTAATCGTAACGGTAACGTAATGTTTACAGAGTTGCATTGTTTCCTAACATGGCAGCAATAGACGGTACCTAATTGCTCTATGTCGCTTTATTGGGTTATAAAATAAGGTGATCGGGTAAGGATTAATCTTTGCCTTTATAATTTACGAAAATATTGACCTTTTCTGTTCCAGTTTCTTTTACAAGACGAACGCGTTTTTAATAATAACACACGTCAAATGTTTCTATTCAAACCGAGTACAACCTGCTCCAGATGGGATTATTTTGGTTAGTTAACTTAACAATGACGTTGTATGACGTCATGAATATTTTCCCTACATCACGTTAGGTCGCGGAAACATTAAATTATGTTCTAAACCTAAACCGTTTGTTTTTGTTAGATTAACCTCACGAAAATTTGCTAATTATGGCTGCGGCTTCTACGAATTTTCAGACACATTTTTGACAGATGATCACACATGCTTGGGTTTATACTTGCATCAAAAATCACGTGGCTCCTCTCAAAATTCCTTCAAATGTTAGCAAACCTAAAACCGAACACATCTACTGATATCTACTGATCTGACCGAGCGATATCTACTGAAAAATTAAAAATCAATCTGGGACCACTGGTTATGACTCCCGTCTTGCTGGCAGGTGCTTTAGAGGGGCAGACATGGCTTCGGATCATCACCTATAGTTCAAGCCGGAAATAATAGTCAGTGACTCATTTTTAGTTTTAGGGCGCGCCTCGAGGGGTAAGGGAAGAGAGAAGCAAATTCCAGTGGCGGATACAATTGCTTTATAAATTAATATGTTATAATAACTATATAATGGAATAGCAATAAGTAGACTTAGGCAAATATCCACTTAAAAAAATAAAGTTTATGCACATAAATATGAATGATTTTAGTCTAAAATATGCAAAAAAACGTATATTCAAAATTATTCCTAAGTCTAGTAATAAGCAACAAAATTGTACTACAAACAAATAGTACTATGTATTCATTAAGGCTAGGAAAAAAAGAGTCATATGATAAGGGGTTTTTCTTATCATAAAATACCATATTGAAAGTTGCATCGAAAGTTTACATCAAAAATCAATACAATTTTAAGTTTCCTACTCGTTATCGGAGGTTTGATCAGAATTTGATTCAGAATCATTACTATCACTACTTTCGGAACCAACATTGATAATAAGAGGTTCAACTATAACTTCGACCGTAGTATAATTTCTTGTTTTATGATATGTTCGATACACTTCTGGCAATTATCAACTGTAACGTTATCAATAGCTTCGTTTAACAAACAAACATACACGGTTTTTACCAATGCATGTTCGCCCACAGTTAAATGCATTTTCACTTTTTTCGCAGGGGGGCCAAGACTTGCCGAAGCTTCGCTCTTTCCATTTTACAAATTAATATATTGAATTAACAATACAAAAATTCACAGTCCTTCGCAAAGATGCAACCGGGGAGACATTGAAAATGATGAATAAAAACGCAAAAATGTGATTTGCGTTGAAATTCATATAGTTTCCAAAAGCAGAGTTTAAAAAAGTAAAGATACAAACACACGAGTGTTTATAATATAGGTATATAATTAAAGAAATGCATTTTAGCAATAATCTTAAACATTATCATAATTAAAACAAAAATAAATAAAAAAAATTAAGCGAGTTTGCTAGTACTCAAGACTGATGTGTAAACATATACTATAACGACATCGGTTGTAAAAAAAATGACAGCAGCAAGTTATGTTCCCAAGCGGTAACCCATCCAAGTACTAATCACGCCCGACGTTGCTTAACTTCAGTGGTCGGACGAGAACCATTGATTTGTATAGGAGTGGATAAGCAATAGCCGCCTGCCGCACTATTCAAAAGTGGCAACCTATGGGCGAAAAAACAGGTTTCTGCGCATGACAAAATCGACGCAAAATGGAAACACGTAAACAAAGAAGATACCGTTTTGTCAAGCGCACTAGAACACTTGCCGTCTCAGCAGGCGTCGGTCAGGATCGAACTTGGCTTTTGTCTTTGACGTGTTTTCGTTTTGACGGCGCGGCGTTTTGAATTAATAATTCGAGTTCTTAGTTTTTTTGACTTTCTTTGGACCTAGTGTCTGTAGTTGCTTAATTAGTTTTAGTTTAGTAGTTCACTTTTGTGGTTTGTGCGTACCCTATTTTGATTTTCGTTTAAATTGAACAATACGCACATAAACAATGGGCGATGCTACCAAAATAGAATCCTGAAAGTGTATGGTTGTGTTTTGTAGTAGTAGAGGCAAAATACCCGGGATTTCCTATTTCAAGTAAGTCTAATTATTATAAGTATTACTTATTTATACCTTATTGTTTGTTTCATTATGATAATTGGGGCCTATTTCACAATCGGCAAGACTCCTCTACCGAATATTTGGTGAAATAATCACTTTCGAAGTCCGGGCCTGCCTATTTACCTTCACGGTGCAACAGCTAGCTCCTACTCATTTTCTAATGCGCAAGTCCAAATAGAAATCTCTATGTTTACATTTCGCGGTCGTAAATTTGCCATGTTTGATCTATTTATTGCTTATCCACTCCTATACAAATCAATGACGAGAACTGGCATTTTCAACGTGCTATGGCCGTTACCTGTACATTTTAGCTTGTTCATAGAATAAAAACAAAACCATTCGCATTTATAATATAAGTTAGGATTCTTTAATAATACTTACTGGCAGCTTCGGAGCGGATTAATTCATTGCACAAATTCGAGACGAAAATCTAATGCCACCAGGAATAACATCAACATATGGACACAGCATATTTACCTTATAATCTTGGGCCGACATCCGTTGATTTGCGACAGTCAATAACCAGCTTTTTCAAATTTTACTGTTTTAAACGTCTGGGCATCTGAATAATACTTTTGATAGTTCGTATAATTTAAAATAATAATATGCTTTTTTATCGTCTAAAATCCGTTTAAAAACGATTTTAAATGGCAAAATTGTATAAAAATCCGAAAATTCGGACTTTTTTAGGACGATAGCTTCGGACGAATTTGTCGTGGATTTTGAAGCGAAAACCAATTTAAATTCAACCGTCTATTAAAAATAAGCTGTGACGGTTCGTTTAATTTTAAATATGCTTTTTTATCGGCTAAAATCCGTTTAAAACAATTTTAAATGGCAAAATTGTATATATTACTGTCCTAGCGGCTAGAACCGGTTTACACATTTCCGTCCCATTTGCCGAGATTTAGCCTCATACCGCCGCGTAAGATGTTTACACATCAAAAACTCAAGGGCGTTCAAGATCAAATTATCTCAATGTCATTCAAGGTAAAAGACACCATAAAACAGTCCCAAGGACGTTCAAGGGTATACACGCTTGGAGCAATCTCAAGGTCATATGCGCGACCTTCAACAAAAACTCAAGGACATTCAAGGTCAAATGTCAAGGACATTCAAGGTGAAATTAGGTCAATATCATTCAAGGTCGAATACACTTAAGTTCAAGTGAGCGGGATCTATCTCAGTCACCGGAGGGGGTGAGGTGCAAAAAATTGGAGGGGGGGAGAATTGAGGCCGTCTAGAGCACTCTACTGTGGATTAATTCACTGCATACTTTCGACACGAAAATCTACAAAGCTTTTTTTTACCAGCAACTCATCTTGGGCCGACATCCTTTGATTTGAGAAAGTCAAGAATCAAATTTTGCAAATTTTAGAAGAGGGCTATGACTCAATATTATTTTAATTGTCTGGACATCTGAATAATACTTTTAACAGTTCGTTTAATTTAAAATAATAATATGCTTCGATTTTAAATGACACAATTGTATAAAAATCCGAAAATTGGGACTTTTTTAGGACGATAACCGTGGCTTAGGACGAATTTGTCGTGGATTTTGAAGCGAAAATTCATTTTAAATTCAACCGTCCATTTAAGAAAACAAACTTAGGTATAGGAGGAAAATTATAGAAGAGGGCCATGACTGAATATTGATTTAAAAGTCTGAGCATCTGAATAATACTTTTGACCGTTCGTTTAATTTAAAATATGCTTTTATATCGTCCAAACTCCGTTTAAAACCGATTTTAAATGGCAAAATTGTATAAAAATCCTTCACGGACGTCCTGGATTAGCTTGCTCCTCAATGCGACGGCTTATAATGTTACAATCGCTTTACACATTTCCGTCCCATTTGCCGAGATTTACCCTCATACCGCCGCGTAAGATGTTTACACATCAAAAATGTGCAGATATGAAAACCGAAAAAATTAGGAAAATCTATTAATATATAATTAGCCATAACGTTACTGTAATATTTTTAACCTGTTCTGATTCCCTTTAGCCCGTTTTGGCTATTTCTAGTCTAGTCAGCTTATTTTTAATGGACGGTTGAATTTAAAATGAATTTCAGCTTCAAAATCCACGACAAATTCGTCAGAAGCCACGGCTATCGTCCTAAAAAAGTCCGAATTTTCGGGTTTTTATACAATTTCGTCATTTAAAATCGTTTTTAAACGGATTTTAGATGATAAAAGAGCATATTATTATTTTAAATTAAACGAACTGTCAAAAGTATTATTCAGATGCCCAGACGTTTAAAACAATATTGAGTCATAGCCCTCTTCTAAAATTTGCAAAATTTGGTTATTGACTTTCCCAAATCTAAGGATGTCGGCCCACGATTACTAGGTAAATAAGCTGTGTCCATATATTGATGTTATTCCTGATGGCATTTGATTATCGTGTCGAATTTGTGCAGTGAATTAATCCACTCCGAAGCTGCCAGTAAGTATTATAAAATAATCCTAACTAATATTACAGATGCGAATGTGTTTGTTTGTTTGTTTCTTAAGCTTTCACGCATAAACTGTTCCGATCATCATGAAATTTTGTATAGATATTTTCAAGAGTATAGTAAAGAACATAGGACACTTTTAGCTTTTACCCGAGGCTTCGTTCGCGTTGATTTTTTATTATTTTAAACTTGGTTATTAAACCTAATTTTTATTCTATGACCAAAAAACGTACAAGCAATGGCCATAGCATGTTAAAAATGCCAGTTCTCGTCCGATCACGAAGTTAAGCAACGTCGGGCGGGGTTAGTACTTGGATGGGTGACCGCTCGGGAACACAACGTGCTGCTGGCGTTTTTTTACAACCGATGTCGTTATAGGATATGTTTACACATCAGTGTCTCGACTACTACCAGACTCGCTCAATTTTTTTTTAGTCATTTGAACTGACTCCGATACGTTATAATCAAATTTAATCTTTTAGGTTAGTTTTGGTTAGCTGCAAAAATTCGGTTCGTTTTGGTTAGTTTTAACTTACTTTAATTTTTGCAATCTATTCCGATACGGTTTAGCCCGTTTTGGTGCTTTTAGTTACTTGTGATTAGTTTTGGTTAGTCATTCAATCAGCTTTCGGTTAGCTTTAGTTAGTTTTAAATTATTTTAGTAATTTGAACCGGTTCCGATACGTTATGGTTAATTTTAGTTAGTCGGCAAAATTCGGTTAATTCAAGTTCGTTTCACCTTATAAGCTTAATATTTTTAATCTGTTCTGATATGTTTTAGCCCATTTTAGTGCTTCTGGTTACTTTTGGTTAGTCGTTCACTTTCGGCTAATTTCAGTTAGTTTTAATTTATTTTAGTTATTTGAAACGGTTCCAAAAAGTTATAACCAATTTTAGTGTTTTTGGTTAGTCACCAAAATAAGGTTAATTTGAAATAGTTTCAACTTACTTCAATATTTTTAATTTGTTCGATAAGTTTTAGCCCGTTTTGGTGCTTTTAGTTACTTTTGGTTAGCTTTGGTTGGTTATTCAATCAATTTTCGGTTACTTTCAGTAAGTTCCAATTTATTTGAGCCATTTGAACCGGTTCCGATACGTTAAAACAATTTAAACGTTTTTGGTTAATAATGTAGGTCGTCGCAAAAATTCCGTTAATTTGGGTTAGTTACTTATTTTATTCTTAATCTGTTCCGATACGTCTTAGCCCATTTTGGTTACTCTTGATTAGTTTTGGTTCAACATCTTTTGGTTAAGTTTAGTTAGTTTTAATTTATTTTAGTCATTTGAACCGGATCCGATACGTCATATCCAATTTTGATGTTTTTGGTTAACTTTAGTTAGTCGCCAAAATTCGGTTAATTGTTAGTTTCAACTTGTTTTAGCCCCTTTTGATGCCTTTGGTTACTTTTGGTCCATTTTGGTTAGTCGTTCAATCAACTTTCGGTTAATTTCAGTTAATTTTAATTTATTTTAATCATTTGGACCAGTTCCGTTACACTATAACCAATTTTAGGGTTTTTGGTTAGTCACAAAAATTCGGTTAATTTAAGTTAGTTTTAACTTACTTCATTATTTTAAATCTATTACGATGCGTATTAGCCCGTTTTGATGCTTTTAGTTACCTACTATTGGTTAGTCGTTCAGTCAAGTCTCAGTAAAGTTCAGTTAGTTTTAATATATCTTAGTCATTTGAACCGGTTCCGGTACGTTATAAGCAATTTTAATGTTTTGGTTAGTTTTAGTTAGTCGCCAAAATTCGGTTAATTTGGGTTAATTTTAACTTACTTCAATATTTTTAATCTATTTCGATATGCTTTACCCGTTTTGGTGCTCTTAGTTACTTTTGGTTAGTTTTGATTAGACATTCAATCACCTTTCGATATGTCATAAGCAATTATAATGCTTTTGGTTAGTTTTGGTTAGTCACCTAAATTCGGTTAATTTGGGTAAGTTTTAACTTACTTCAATCTTTTTAATCTATTTCGATATGTTTAGCCCGTTTTGGAGCTTTTCGTTATTTTTGGATAGTCATTCAATCATCTTTCGGTTACTTCCAGTTAGTTCCAATTTATTTTAGTAATTTGAACCGGTTCTGATACGTTATAAGCAATTTTAATGTTTTTGGTTAGTTTTGGTTAGTCACCAAAATTCGGTTAATTTGGGTTAGTTTTAACTTACTTCAATATTTTAAATCTATTTCGATACGTTTTAGCCCGTTTTGGTGCTTTTCGTTAGTTTTGTATAGTCGTTCAATACACTTTCGGTTAGTTTCAGTTAGTTCCAATTTATTTTAGTCATTAGAACTGATTCCGATACGTTACAATCAATTTAAGTTTAAATAAACAAGCTAACACGATCTCTCACGCGTACGACGTTATGTGTGACAAAGGTAGCATGCACTTTTTCACGATTTGAGGCCCTATTTAGGAAAACAGAAACATTTTCAATGTTAAAACAAAACGATAACCTAAACCCGCAAGCGCGACTATGCAACAGATCTCTCACAGCGCACATGCTCGTTTACTGTTGCAACGTTGCGACCTCCGCCCGACCGACCAGTGTTGCCATTCGTAGCGACTTGTCGCGAAAATAGCGACTTTTTGATTACTGTGAGACGTAGCGGCGATTTACAGAAACAAGCCTATTTGTAGCGACTTTTTCGAATTTTGAATTAGGTTAGGAAGTTTTGTTAATCATTGTTTTGCGATTTGGAATTATCGTATTTATCTTGATATTCAAATTATAATTGAGGACCGGGAGCCACTGTCATGTCTGCTCTATCGGCTCGGCTCGGATTAGATCGCATCAGTTGTTGTCCGGGGTCCGGGACTTCCCCGAAATCGATCGGTCTGGACAAAACCTTTTGTTTTTATTCCATGTTCCATAATTTGTGTGTTCGTCTGCCTAAACGCAATTTAGTGCATTTACCTTCTCCTATAGGCAGTATACTTTATACCAACTGCTAATCAATCTTTAACTAATACATGATAATCAATATACTACAATGATTGGTTTTGTATTTTGTCCAACGTTTTTCTTATTGGGTAGTGACTAATTAAATTAGTTTTTGATGTGTTGTGTGTTATGTTGTTAGTTTTAGTGAAAACACTATTTTGTTTTTTCCTACGTTTTTATTAACTATTTTTCCCTTCCAATTTTATGCAGCAAAATAAAAAAAATCCCATTCTGTAAAAAACACATCACGTGTTTTTTTTAGTATACTACGCCTCTGTCTGCGTCAGAAGAAAGTAGCGACAAAGTAGCGACTTTTCATACCAGGTTGTAGCGATTTTTGGCTTTGCCGCTCTGGCAACACTGCGACCGACGGTCGTAAAATATCAGTACATTTACGACCGTCGTCGAGCGCGAACCTCTGTTAAAATACAGCTGCTTCAAATGTTCCGCGTAACGCGCGTATACGGGCCACAATCCACAATGAATTTGGCAGCGGTGCACGTTTTGTGCCGGAACGCTGTGTCCGCATTTAGAATAAGCGGCATTTTGCGAGCATTTCATACCAGATTTATTGTTAAATATTAAATATTACTTTAAGCCGCTCACGTTGGTCTGTTTTCGAACTAGTGACTGACGTCACTGACTATTATTTCCGTCTCAAGGTATAATGCTCGAAAAGATTAGGCTCGGTGTCTAGCTAACCGTACAATTGTTGAAAGTACGATAGTATAGAGAAATTATGAGATAAAAATATTATTTGTCTTATGCAAATTATAAAAATTAAACTCAATATTTTCAAATATCAGACACAAATTGAATTTATTTGGTTTACCTACATCATCACCTGCCTGATGATTTATAAAACAACGAACATTTTATAAAAAATACAATATATATTATTTCCACTGTGTATGCGATAAAATGCATGCTAACTAATGTGTAATCACATGTCACCATAGGATGACTGCACTTACCGATTTTGCAATGTTTTTTAAACAAAGCTTGAAATAACCTTGACTTCCTAGCGAAGATTTTCTTGGTATTTTATGGAATGTTTTACTGGCTTTAACACGTCACGGGTTTATCTAAAAGCATTTCTTTAGAAATGTGATTAAGTAGAAATGCATCATATCTAGAATATTTGCATTATATTTATCAATTAATTAACATTATATAAATGAATTAGTTCAATTGTATTTTAAATTGAAATGGATTTTTAAAGTGACACTCTAGAAAGAAATTGTTAGTATTGATTCGTGGAAGTCTTTACAATCAAAGGTGCAGCCATGATTGGCAAGACGCAAAGATTTTGTTCAAATCCATAGTCAAATTTGTTATGTTTTCAGCTTAGTCTTAAAATAATACTTTTAATTATTATTTTTTAATTTTAACAATTAATTCATCCACTTTTAGTAGATTTCAGAGTGATATCAGTAGACCAGTAGTCTAAACGTAGACTCAGTAGACTACCAGCCCCTCTCTGCAGCTGGCTTGCCAGTTTCCTTAAGAACCGATCTCTGTACAGGGTGGCTCGAATTCGTGCCTATGTATGGGTAACTCGAAAACCGTAGGAGATACAGTGTCGGTCAAATTAGGGCAAAATTGCGCATTTAGGTGCCTAACAATATGCCGTTTATAAAGTTTTAAAATTCCGAGTATTTCCGGAGATATCCGTAAAAAACCGAAATTTTGAAAAATCGTTTTATTTTTTTCCTGTGCTTATTTGAAAACGGATTTCAAATTGAATTGCACTTTTGCTTTGCCACTTTTTCCGCTCTATCCAATGATGTTATCCAGTTTGAAATCCGACGTTTCATCTTCAAGGGATCATCATCAACTTTCATTTTTTAAATACGAACTTTAATTTTTTTTATCGGTTTTCAGATGATATTGGCGTTATTAGTATAAGTATGTGTTTTTATATTTTTTTTAATTTCTTTTTTTTTTTAATTTATATTATTATTTTTTTTAATTTATATATTTTGCTTTGGCGTAATTTTAAATAATTTAAGGTAGGTATTTTTGAAATTGTTATATACTTTGAAAACATTTTATTTTCGTTTTTGTATTAAGTGGAAAATTGGAGCCCGTATTAAAAATAAAACTAGTAAAATTATTTTTACGAGAATATGGCCATGAACTATTACTCAAACAAGTTGCTTAGTGCAAAGATAAAATATTTTTAACTTTTAACCAATTAAATTTTTTTTAATAGAGAACATAAACAATTTATATTCATACTGCGTGATACTATAGGTACTTTGATGGAAAAACACACCTATTGGAATTTTGCATATAAATAATAAAAAAATAATTTATAGGCAAAATTTCCAATAGGTGTGTTTGTCCATCAAAGTACCTATAGTATCACGTAGTATGATTATAAATTGATCATGTTCTCTATTAAATAAATTTGTTAATTGGTTAAAAGTTGAAAATATTTTTTCATGGCACTGAGCATCTTGTTTGAGTAATAGTTCATGGCCATATTCTCATAGAAAATAATTTTACTACTTTTAATTTTTAATACGGGCTCCAATTTTCCACTTAATACAAAAAACAAAATAAAATATTTTTATAGTATATAAAAATTTCAAAAGTACCTACCTTAAATTATTTAAAATTACGCTAAAGCAAAATATTTAACTAAAAAAAAATAAAAAAAAATAAAAAAGAATAAAAAAAAAACATATACTCATATTAATAACGCCAATACCATCTGAAAAACGATAAAAAAAATTAAATTTCGTATTTAAAAAAAGAAAGTTGATGATGATCCCTTGAGGACGAAACGTCATATTTCAAACTGGATACCATCATTGGATAGAGCGGAGAAAGTGGCAATGCAAAAGTGCAATTCAATTTGAGATCCGTTTTTAAATAAGCTCAGGAAAAAAATAAAACGATTTTTAAAAATTTCGGGTTTTTCCGGATATATCCGGAAATACTCGTAATTTTGAAACTTTCTAAACGGCATATTGTTAGGCACCTAAATGCGTAATTTTGCCTTAATTTGATCGACACTGTATATCTTACGGTTTTCGAGTTCCCCATACATAGACACGAAAACGAGCCACCCTGTACATTGCAGTTGATGGACAGATCTCACACACATTCACCATTAACGCGGGCGTGCCTCAGGGCGCAATACGTTCACCAACTTTGTCCCTCATCTGTATTAATGACCTGCAGACCGAACCAGTAATCTGGTTTACAGTTTTGCATGTGACAGTACCCTTGCGCCCCAATTTAAATCAGAAAAACCTTATAATAGATCTACGAAATAAATACTTACAAAATTGCGAACAGTCTGAACTATTGTAGGGCGCATTTATATTTCAGATGGTGTTTTGTTTCAATACTTTGCCATGCACTAACTTTTTTAAATAAGTTTACTCTGTGCTGAAATGAAACAGTATATTATTTTATATGGAGGAAAAGTGATACTTTTCATGGCGCGCTCGTGTTTAACAGCCGAACGGAGTGAGGCTGGTAATAGAGAGCAAGCCATGAAAAGTAACTTTTCCTCCAAATAAAATATGCTGTTTTTTCTTCAAATGTCGACAAATTAATGCAAAAAGTCTCCTTTTAATAGTAATAATTATTATTATTAAAGATAAGTGGGTTCGCAAGGCGGCTTAGACCGGTGCGGTGTCGGTGAATAGGCTCAGGTTGTTGCTATAGTAATGTAACATAAAGCTGTCAGTGGACACTGTCAACAATAATTATATTTTTAAAATTGCATCTTCGATTGCGTTTTAATTCCGTATTGATAAGCAGTTATTGAGTAAGTTCGATTAAATAATGACCAATTTGTTCCTAAATTAGTGATTTTTAGAAATGCAGTCACACATTGAGTGATAAATACAAATTTTAGTTTAATAACTCTTGATTTGTTGACGCTTATTTTGATGTTTGTTTGTATTGTATCTATGTTGCTATGATAACACTTTTACCTCCGCCGGCGGAAAAGTGAAAAGTAAAGCTCCGGCGGAGGAAAAACGAAACTTCACGGCCGCCTACACAGTCGAGTAATGAAGGATTTACTGACGTTTGAAGAAAATAGTATATTATATACCTAGGGACTAAAGTGGTATTTTTTTATCCCGAAGCGAAAAATTTGTAGCACAAGAATAATAAATAAATGAGCGAAGCGAGGGCTACAATTCGCTGAGGGATAAAAATCACTTTGGTCCTGTGGTGTATGATGGTTATAAACTGAAGAAGTCAATGATTCTGGACTTAACATCAAAGAATTTCTACAAAAAGCTTCAAATGAAGACTTTTTAATGAATAAGGTACCTAATTACCATCAGTTTTGTATTACAAAATTTAGTAATAAACAATAATTTTGTTACAGGTGGCGCTAATTATGGCTGTAGCCGGGGCCTGTCGGGGGAAGGAACTGTGCCAGTTAGATTGCAGTAACACAGCTTAGTACTTACAATCAGCTAGGATCCGAGAAGAACAGTCGTAGAAAAGCGACAACATAAATTACGGCCAAAAATTAGGAGTGGGGGGGGGGGGGGGGGACCGGCCAACTGTCATCTCCACGTGCATGGCGGTTCAGTTTAGACCGAGATTTGCTTAGTTCAGTCGCCGCCGACAAAATTTTTGCGTGATCGCCAGTTTCCTTTGACTTGTTTGTGTGTTAATTATTATTGAGCAAAATCATTTAAGACGAGTGACACTTGGCATCGACCCCCTCCGATTTGGCCAATTTTTTGTGGGCATGTTACCCACCTAGAGGGTATTCAAAAGCTAAAATATTATGTCCCCCAAAAATTTATTGGCTGACCTGTAGCCATTTTTCGTTTTTTTTTTACATTTTGTACTTAAATACAGGAATATGGCCACAAATTTGACCTATGACAAATATCTCCAAAGTTATTGGCCAAAAACTCAAAATTTACCAGAAAAGTCTCAAATCTTGGGAAAATGTGCAAAAATTCTTTTCACACTCCATTCAAACTTTACTGAGTCGTTAGTTAGTTCGTTACCTTGGTTGTTTCAGCTTACTGCACACTCGTACGGGTTGATTTAGCACTTATGGGATCGTTGCACCACTTACACAAACAGGGTCCTAAGCTAATCTCTTAACTTACGACAACGAGAACGGGATAATTCATGAACCTTCAAACTTTGTATAGACAATCGGGGTCCTAAGTTAATCTCTTATTAACTTACGAGAACGGGAATGGGGTAATTCATGAACCTTCAAACTTTGTATAGACAATCGGGGTCCTAAGTTAATCTCTTATTAACTTACGACATGGGGAACGGGGAATTCATGGATTTTTACAACTTTGTAAGGATCGCACCTCCACACGATGCTTAACGCCGGCAACCATTTCAAGAGACCGCGAGCGGTGAGAACCAAGAACAGGCGGGATTTCAACCTCATGAAAAAGTTCGCCGAATCTGGAGGATTGTTAGACAAGCCTGGCAACAGCCATCATCAATACGGGTTGAAATACTGAAACTTTAAGGGTTTGCCTACCTGTGGGGGTCGATTTTCAAAAAAATAATAAACACAAGGAGATATATGAATACAGGGGCATTGCATGTTACAGGGTGAGATAAATAAACTTGTTGGGGAATGGGTTTCTCAGAACACTATGTGTCTTCCGGATAAAGTCTCCAACTTTTACTATTTTAAACTAATACTCTTTTTATTCTCTACCACTGTATACAATTAAACGCACTAAACTACTCTTATAACTTTACAACTAATAGCTCTTTACAATTCAACACACAATGATTAGCTAACTCAACACGCTTTAGGTCTGTTACTCATATACAATCTCAAATCTATCACGAATACTCGGAAAGAAGCGAGGCCCCTCTATATGATTCTCGACCAGGGCATCGAAATAATTCCAACGTTCTTGAATCTTCGCGGCCGGCGCGGCGATGACTCATACATAGACGCGGCAAGGCGGCTAGTTCTAGCCCAAAACAGGGTAGCACAAAAACATTCGGATGGTTGCTAGCCGTAACAATACCATACTCTGGTGCATGCAATATTTTTTGGACATCATATACGGTAAAACCTATGGAGATTTTTGGGCTGACTGTATATCTTTTGGCGTTTCTAATTCTTTCATATTGCGACACTTCAAATAACTGAAGAAAAATAAAATAAAAAAAGGTTAGAACGCGGCATATCGGTAAACTATGAGCTAAACAATTAAATCCTAAAAGATAACTATTCGTAATATATTTCTAAATATTTCTAATAAACTTTAAATTAAATACATGTTTTATCGGTGTATAGCATTTCTCTTGCCTTCATATTTTCTCTCAGTGTATTAAACCAGTCGTCTGACGCACACGGCAAATTGAACTTGGCTCTCCAACTTCAAAGGTGCCGACGGTTTTTGTCACTTCTCTACGGTTGTTCTGCTCGGCTAGGACTCTCCATTGGTGAGCACGGCTTGCGCCGATCCTTGCGCACGGCGCCATTATGGGGAAGATCACGGCAGTAGCGTCGGTGGCGGATTCGCTATAATCATTTGTTTCTTAGATTTTCAATTAATTGAACATAGGTGTACTTAAAAGTGTTGAATATTAAATAACAATTTAGTATTTTATAAGTTGTGATATCATGAGTTTACCAAAGTGGGGACACGTTTGTGTTGCTAAAGGTTGTATAAGTAAAAAATATAATTGCGATAGGAGCTTCTTTCGGTTTCCTTGTGATAAAGAAACGTAAGCATCTAATCATAACTCCGATATATGTACTATTTTGACGGCTTAGTACAAAGCTGTGATATTTCCTTGGGTTCTGCACATTTCAACTTCAAATATGTATTGGGATCTCGAAAACCGTTAGAGATACAGTGTCAGTCAAATGAGGGCAAAATTGCGCATTTAGGTGCATAACAATGCCATTTAGAAGGTTTTAAAATTCCGAGTATATCCGGAGATATCCGGAAAAAACCAAATTTTGACAAATCGTGTTATTTTTTTCCTGGGCTTATTTAAAAACGGATTTCAAATTGGACTGCACTTTGCATTGTCGCTTTTTCCATTCTATCCAATACTGTTATCCAGCTTGGAATCCGACGTTTCGTCTTCGAGGGGTCTTCATCAATTTTCTTTTTTTAAATACGAGCTTTAATTTTTTATATCGTTTTTCAGATGATATTTTCGTTATTAATATGAATATGTGTTTTTCTTTTTCTCTTCTTTTTATTTTTATTTTGAATATTTTTTTGAAATTATTTATTTTGCTTTGGCGTAATTTTAAATAGTTTAAATTAGTTTGGAAATCTTTATATTCTATAAAAATATTTTATTTTGTTTTTTGTTAAGTGGAAAATAGGAGCCTTTATTTTTAATAAAAATGAAGAATAGTAAAATTAAATAAAGAGTTGCGTTTGTCTTTTACCCCAAAGCACAATAAATAATTTAAAAAATAATTAAAGCAAATTTAAAAGAAAATAATTAAAAAAATAAACACACACATTCTTATTAATAACGCCAATATCATCTGAAAAACGAAAAAAAAAAATTATAGTTCGTATTTAAAAAAATAAAGTTGATGATGACCCCTTGAAGGCGAAACGTCGGATTCCATGCTAGATATCACCATTAGAAAGAGCAGAAAAAGCGGAAATGCAAACGTGCATTTCAATTTGAAATCCATCTCCAAATAAGCTTAGGAAAAAATAAAACAGTTTTTCAATAGTTCGGTTTTTCCGGATATCTCCGGAAATACTCTTTCGAAACGGCATATTATTAGGCACCTAAATGCGCAATTTTGTCCTAATTTGACCGACACTGTATCTCTTGCGGCTTTCGAGTTCCCCATACATAGACTCAAATTCGATCCACTTGTAAATGCAACTCTTAACGTTTTGCCTGGATTGCTACCAAATGCATTATCGTTAAGGCTGTCGAAGAGCTGATCAAGAAATTCCAGAAAAGCTGCTGTGCATGTCGGCTGCTGATTTTGACAATTTAAATTCCTTGTTCTCCACAATTACAGATGCTCCTAAAACATAATTACGTAAAATGTAATATACCTGACTTTATAATATTTTGACATAGCAGAGAAAATTATAAATAATGTAGCAAGTAACTCTCATACCTGACATTGCACACACGTTGATGGCAGCAGCAACAGAATGCCTAAAAACCTGGATCTTGGAGACTTTCATTTAACTGAGCAGCTCTTTGGTAAAGATGTCTGGCTTTTAGCGTCAAATATTTAACATGAGAGACGTTAATCTCCGAAGGAAATGTAGAATGTCGAGTAGAACGTTCTGGAAGTAAGCAATGCTCTAAATACTTTTGAAGACTTACACGTACAAAATTTTATTAATATAATTAGAGATAGTAATGAAATTTAAGTTCAGGGTTAAAATTAGGCTTAGGTACTTATTAGTTACCCTGGAATTGATTGCCTTTGGCTCCACAAATGATTGAAATTTTGTTTGGATTGTTATAGAGCCACTTCGGCCCCGGCTCAAGGATGTAAACTGCACAAGTGCAAGTTTAGTGACCCTAATGAAAT
>MU189387.1:37882-52274 GCA_016904865.1 Pissodes strobi | reverse complement strand
AAATTGAAGTCGGGTTTTGCGAGGTTTTTTGGAGAAGATCCGAAAGCGTATCGCTCAAGAACGGATATAGATAGTCAAAAGGCGCCGCAGTGTCCGGTTTACTTTGGTGAATTGTTTTGCTTCTATCCTTTAACATGTCATTACAGGTCAGTACAATTTATAATATTGTTATTAACATAATTTGTACAATTATTTCTTTTATTCTCATGTATAATTCATAATTGATGGCAAAACATTTGTACATATTTAATAAAATCGTTTTATGATATGAACAACACTGCTTTAAATGAAAACAGAAAATTTATTATTTGCGGTCTTTTCCTGCTGGGATTTTAATTTTAGTATGACTGAGAGTCTACGCAAAGGCCTTGGTGAATCTACTAACCATTTCCTACCCTGAAGGGAGAATATCCTAGTTATAAATGTAATGATCATTCTAGAGATATTGGCCCAAATTGCAACTAAATAGCCGGGTAGCCTCCGTAATCCAGGACCTCAGTACCTTCCAGCGACGTCTGGCTAACTATCAACAACCCCTTCAGTTTTAAATGTATTATTACAAGTGTGGAACTAAAAATTGTGGTACGGGAGAGAGTAAATTAATTTTTATTATACTAATAAATGTTATACAGCATAATTCGGTTAGGAATTTAAATCAAGGGTTTCTCTGCCGTACTCTTTTGCACGTTTTTTCTAGTAAATTAGGTGTATTAGAAATCTGTGGTTTAATTTACATGACGCACCTTTCCCTCAAATTTTCCTAATTTTATTACCGTCGAGCGCATTATGAGTAAGTAAAATTGTGCAAGATTAATAATAACACAAGGTAAGTATTGGCCTTCTGTTTAATCTATTCCTTTTTAATCTATTTTGACAATCATTGGCAAAATAAAGACAAGAGCACAACCTATCTCATTCAACTATGTTGAACTGACCCGGGTAGGTTATACTACACGGGCTAACCATAATTGACCCATATTAACCAAACCTAACCCAAGTTAACCAAAGTACAGACAAGCGCGCTATGTCCGCTTGTCTTTCGTATCTCGGATTAAGCAAAAATAATCGAAACTAACTTTAATTAACCAAACAAGCGCATTGAGACGAGCGCGCTACGCGTCTGACCAACCCTGCCTATCACAAAATCAAAATTAACCCAAAAAACAATACAAACGCACTACGCGTGATACTCTCTTAACTAATCCAAATAAACCAAACAAGGGCGGAGTTGTCTTTCTTATTTTTGGTCGTCAAAAAACGAGCGTCTTACATAACTCAAACTAACGAATTATTATTATTATTATTATTATTATTTATTATTTAAATAAAGACACAGTACTTCAGAATCCCCATCTATCTATTAAGTGTTGGCTGATTGTATCCAACAAGATACCGTATTTTAGAACCGAACGGAAATTACACTTGGCAACACCTATGCGTACGTCAGCTGAGCCGTGATATTTAAGAAATAGTGTCATGTTGACGTTTGCGCCAGAAACATTATCATTTTAAAGTGCAAAAAATAGCATTTGCGGTTTTTAAGAAAACGAGCTTTTAAAAAACTCTTACCTATTCTTGTTTCGTTATTACGCATACTCGAATCCTGGTATGAAGAACTGCATACACATACATATGGAGAACTGCATACACAGTTCTCAGAAAAAGAAAATATCTGGTCTGGATTGTTTGCGGGACATGTGTTTGGACCCTTTTTTTATCGAGGAAAATTTGACCGGTGAACGATATCTCCAGCTTCTTCGGCAAGAAATAGTTCCAACTATAAACAATTTAACCCCAACAACTTAACCTGGTATCAGCCAGCAGCGATTTTAAGAACTTTACGGGCCCGGTGCCAACTCAAACACTAGGGGCCCGCAGTCACATGCATATTATTTTTGGGGGAGGGAGTACCTTTTAGGTTTTTTTTTTGGAATGCATAAGAACATTTTAATTGTTAAAAAGACATTTATGACCTCTTTGAAGTTGATATTAAGTTGATATTCAATGGTAAGTAAAGCTAGGTTTGAAGTTCTTTCTTAACACATTGTGCTTCTTAAGTAATGCTTTAATCTTCTTAAAACGCTAAAAGATCTCTTTGCGCTCGCTATACCTACTGGAAGGGTTATAAATAATCTTAAGACTAATTCAAGATTTAGAAAAACATCTACCAGTTTTTGGTAAAAAATATATTACAGATAGCCCAATGCATGGATTTTCTTGGTTAAAATAAATATCGATAAACTGAATCATTTCATTGTAGAGATCATTTGATATGAAACTGAATGTTTTACACAGCTTAGAACATTTATCTTCGAGTTGTTCTTTCTCGCAGTTTTGAAGATATGCTGGATTTAAAAAAACAAATAACTGTGTAACTTCTTCTAGACCTTCAATTCGCTCTGACAATTCAGTCACCATTGTATCCAGAGTAACGTTGATTACGTCAACTTTAAAACTGTTGGATGGATTTGTTGTAGGGTCATCCATTGCTTATTCTTCAAAAAATGACTTTTTCTTTCGACATCTTTGTTCCTGAACTTTCATGTTTTCCTCGTCTATACCACTCTGAATTCACTTAGCTTTAGAAGCCTTAATTAGGATATTGAAATATATGCCATTTCTTAATGAAATTAATTTTTTCTGACCTATTCAAAAAAGATACCACATGAAAAAGATCAATTTCTTTTTTCTGCAATAACTGAGATGTAAAAACTCAAAATCAAAATTATTTAAGAGCATTCTAGCCCTCGTCACTTCTTTTCCGTCATGTTTTAGGTCCATAATTATTTGCAAACAATCAGTTACCGTTCCGTAATTTTTTAATAAGGCACGTACCGCTTTGGCACTGGCCGACTACCTGGTACTGGATAAGCTTTTTAATATGAGAACATGTTCTTTGCCCATTTCAATGGTTTCAATTTGATCAAAATCACGAATGTCTGTGCATTTTTGCTTTAACAATGCCTATCGTCTTTGCGGGGAAGCTGCAAAGAAAATGTAGCACTTTTGAATATTTCCAAAAAAGTTTAAAGTTTGTGCAAAAGCACATTTCTCTGCCGCATGCTTTAACACCAAGTTAAGCTGATGAGGGGGACAATGTACATATGGAGCAAAAGGTGTATCATCTTTGTTTATAGCTTCGCATAGTTTACAATGAACTCTAAATGCAGTACATAACTTATCAGTATGGCTACTTGATCAGTTTTTGATACATCTGTAGTACCGTCGAAAATAATTGTCGAGAACATCGAGCTTTGACAATCGAACTGAGTCTGCAAGATGTTTAATCTGTTCCTCCTTTATGGTGTTACTGAGATATTTAATCTTAGTTTCAGCTTCCAAATGGTGCTGTAGTTGTGGGCAATATTTAAATAAAATTTTGATAAATGTTAAATATATACCACAATTAGGGCTGTGTATGTCGTTGGAATGACCTCTTAAAGGCAAAGTAAGTGATGTTATTGTACGTACTAAATCAAATTGTATTGTAAGAATTTCTTTCCATCTAGCCTGTTCCTCATCAATCTGCCTTTTTCAGGAGGCATCTATGGACTAGTCTGCAATGTATGATCTCATTCCCATCGCTGCAGTAATATGGGATTTCGAGTAAGTGTGCTCTTCTTTGTTATTTCCAAATAACCAGCAACAGTGACAGTACGCAACATCCTTTTGAGGAGAATATGTAATCCACCATATACTACGTTGCTCATTTAAACTATTTTTATAGTCATAATATATTTCGGAAAACCGGCGATTTTGGGTTTTAGGAAAATCATGTTTCCTTGGCTGGCATGGTCCGATTTGTATCAGATTATACTTGATGCTGTTCGAAATTTCTTTGTTTTCAAATAACGCATTGTCAGGCATAATAGCTGCCTCAGTAGCCCTTTCATTGGTCCCTTTTCCTTGATATGCATTATTTTTTTATTGTTATGTACACTGACGAAGTAACAGGAAAAGTAGAATTGCCGAGTATGTTAGTAGAAGCATTAAATTCATTACTCGAAGGACTTGTGGAAAGCCCAAACATGTCTGACAGCTTTTTACATTTTTTTGGCGGCCTCATCCATCTTACTGATACTATCAGCAAGATGAAGCTTCTCCGCATTTTACTCGTAAAGCTAGAACATTTTTGGATGTCACGTTCCCAAATCGATGGATAGGAAAAGGAGGGCCTATCGAATGGCCTTCACGGTCCCCCAATTTTTCGCCAATAGATTTCTTTTATTGGGGTCACCTGAAAAACAATGTTTATCCACTAAAACAGAGTTTTATCCACAATACCGAAACAGAATTTTTGCACTCGACGCGCGTTTCGCTAACCATGTTAGCATCATCAGGAGATGATTAAAGCTAAAATTAAAAAGTACCTAACTCTCTTTTATACTACTGTTTGCTTAATCAAGCGGAACTAAAATGAACCAATCCTGGGATACCGCTAGTCACGCTTGATCAACCAATACAATGGACTATACGGAATAGGCCCTCTATCTCTATTTAAACTATTTTTATATTTAATAATTTCCATACTTTCATATGCGTCTAATAATCTCCTATCAGTTATATTATGAATTAATTTTAAATTTTTAATTGTCATTCTATGATTATTATCAAAAGCATGCTCGGCAACACTTGATTTTTCTGTTCTACCATACTTTAAATGAGCTATGTGTTCTTTGTATCTCGTCTGTATAGATCTTCTAGTTTGCCCAACATATTTTTGTTACAATCCATACATCCAATTTCATATATTCCACTTCTTTCTAATATTTGAAATTTGTCCTTTGGACCACCTAATAATTTCTTAATGTTAAACTGAGTCTGGTATACTAATTTCAAACCTACTTCCTTAAAAACTTTTTGGAGTCCTCTAGTATACTGAGGATTATACGGTATCGAAACATATTTTGTATTTTTATCCTGATTAACGAAAAAAGTGGAATCACGAATGGTCTTTCTAAACAAATGCCTATTAATTAGTTTATTTATTTAGTTAGTAGTGTACAAGTAAGTTAGTAGTAAACAAATCCAATAATTTAGAAGAATTAAGAATTAAAATTTTAAATGCAAGTGAGAAACAAAAAAAAATGGTTTTAAATACATAAAGACATTTTTGCGATAACTTATATCATTGTCAGTTAGTAAATGAGGGCCATTTTCAACATTTATTAAAAAATAAAGCCGTTTTTCCATTATTTATTATACCGTTCTTTTTTTAAATTTGTTTTGCGCTTTGTAACTGATCAAAATGTCTTGATATCTAGGAAACAAATGAATTAAGGCATAAAGTATGATTAATACCAAATGTTCAAAATTGACCGGACGATCAGAATAAATAATAATATAAAAAAATATATATAACTATCATTCTCCACAACTTTGTGGGCGACCCTGTATATTCCAATTTATTACAGATATGTAGATTTTTAAGAGCCCTGTAACTTATATGAGACATTTTTTATGTTTATGTTCTCTGGTTGACCTAGTTTTACAACAAAATTTCTTTCAGTTCAACAATAAATTTTATAGACAAAACAATGGTGTAGCAATGGGATCTAGTCTCTCACCTCTTTTAGCTGAAATTTTCATGTCTAACCTTGAAAATAAAATTATAAACAACCATCTTTTCAAACACATTTTCTTCATCAGGAGATACGTGGACGATATTTTATGTATTTTTCAAGGTGATTTAGACAACTTAAACAACTTTATTTCTTTTTTGAATTCTCTACATACTTCTATAAACTTTACTTATGAGACTGAAGTGGATCTCTCTCTACCCTTTCTTGACCTTAACCTCTCTCGTGTCAACAATTCAATTAAGTTCTCAATTTATCGTAAACCAACTTCTACTGATAGCACTATACCCTATTTTTCTAATCACCCTCATAACCATAAGTTTGCGGCATTCCATTCTTACTTTTCGAGACTTTTCTCTATCCCTTTGGAGAAGGCTGAGTTTGACAAGGAACTACATACCATTAGACATATCGCAATTAACAATAATTTCCCTCTTAAACTTATTAACAAAATTTATTTCAAACACTTGAACAAGTCTTTAAATAAGAATTTAATTTTTAAAGAACAGAACAATTCCACATATTTCTCTTTACCTTTTTGGGGCCCTATTTCATATAAATTAAAAAATATTTTTTCTGCTCATAATTTTAACATCAGTTTCAAAACTAAACATTCTTTAAGATCCTACGTAGTTAATTCAAAAGATCATATTCCCCCAGAACACAAATCAGGAGTTTATCAAGTCAATTGCTCGACCGAAGACTGTGGTGCTTTTTACATCGGCCAAACTGGCAGGAAATTTACCACCCGAATTAATGAACATTGCAGGGAAATTGAAAGGGCCAGGAACCATAATCGTTGTCCATCTAGCATAAAATCCAATTTTTCAAGACACGTCTATGTTAACAACCACAATTTTGATCCCACCTTAGATATTAAATTTTTACATTTCTGTCATAAAGGTAACAAATTGGATCTTTTAGAAATTCTTGAAATTAATAAGGCTACAAACTCAAACAACCCTAGATGCGTAAATGACCAACTTCAACATTCTTCGACTCACTTTTTTAACGCCTTAAACCTCTCTTGAACACGGATCTTGGTTCCTGATTCTCTCAACATACCTGCCCTCTTTAAAGTATTGTTCTGTTCTTTAAGCATTGTTCTACTTTACTATTAATAACTAATGTTCCTTTTGTGTTCCCGGATCGGAAGACCATTCTCCATAAATTGGTGAATGCCTTCTTGGTCTGTGAACTTTTGGTTTCTGTATTTTGCCGCAGTAACGCCATCTCTGCTTGAGCATGTATGCTTCGGGGTTTGCTGTTTTGCCCTCCGTGAAGGAAGCCTGCGCATGGGCTCTGGAGCTCGGGCCCTAATTTCCACCCATGATTCCAACACACCTACCATTGGTTGACTCGGGGAAGAGAAGAGGAAGATTGCTTCGAACTTCATTTGTCATTCCTGCCTTTTTTGACATTCTGTCAACCTAACCTTAAATTTTCACTCGTGGCCATCAACGTGACAAGCTTGGTTTTATTGAGAAAAATTCTTACAAATCGACAAAATGAGCCCCAAAAAGAAGAAAAATAAATAATTAAAGCCCTATGTGGCACAATATATATTTATTTTAAATTTGGGTAACATGTATTTTAAGTAAGACAATGGTATGACAAATTTCTAGCAATCAATCTAACCAATCTCTCTTTTTCAGTGAATTTTCTTCTTTTCTTCCTCCTACATTTTATTCTATATGATAGGATGGTACTTTCCTCCTAAGGGTTGAATTTTCCTCCCCTTACTGTGGTCTTCGGACCCGAGCTCTGGTGAGTAGATTTTCATTTGTAGCCGTTGGTTTAAATTATACCTTTGTGTTGTATTCTATTACGTGTTATTGTATTAACTTGAACACTTGAATAAGGGTAGATTCTTTTAGCTCTCCTGATGATGAACATTTATATGTTCGAAACATGTCGAGCTACCTGAGCTAAATTGCTCAATAAATTAAGTGGAGGAAGACTTCAAGACTTTTATTTCGCTTCTATATTTCCAATAGTTACTCGACAAAATATTATTAAAAAATATTAAGAAAATAATGATTTCATCCGATTTATTTTGTTTCTGTAGCGCAAACTCTCGAGATATTCACAAAAACATATAAAGATATGTCCTTAGATAAATATTTCGAAAACTAGTCGCGGGATCATAGAAAAGGCATATATTCTTATCAGTTATATCGATATTTACTACAATACAGTTTTCCCAAAATAACGAAAGAAAATTTTTACACTCCACCTATATTTCGCTCACCATGTTAGCATCATCAAGAGATGTAAACTGTTTGTCCTATATTAGCAGAACCATACATTAAGCTATTAGAGGAATTATGTTGTCAATTTAAACAGTTTTTTACTGAGTGTTTATAAGTGATGCATCAAAGGGTGTATTTTAATATTTTAGTTAATAAGATTTTTTTAAATCGCTACTTACACGGAGTGATTCATTTACGTCTTAGCAAACACCCTGCATATGCATGTTTGAGCATTTCAAAACATAGATAGGTACGCCTCAATACTGAACGTTATTAAACAAAAAATAAGAAATTAGTAAAGTACTTCGATGAAGTGATGTTGAAAATGTTTCCTAGACCCTGTACGGGGCCCCTTAAAACGCGTAAAGTGAGTATCTACAGCTTTATTACAGAGAAGGCGAATCGCGGCAGCAGCAGACTGTTTGGTATTGCTACTATAATGTGTTGCTATTTCGGGCCGTCTGGAAGAGCTGCCAAGTTAATGCTCCTCATCACATTTGGTTAGCCGGCTTAGACGGAACGAAAGCTTTTACAAGATTTACCGAAATTTTATTTTTACTTTTAATTATGTCGCCGATATTTGGTTACAAAACGTTCTCGCCGCTGCTGTTGCTGCTGGTTCGATTTTCCATAATGCGGACAAACCGAGTAGAATATAACTATTGTACAACTAAAAGTAAAATTAGAATTAATTAATTTAGAAATAGTTTCTATTAAAAGAAGCACACGTCGATATAGGAAGTTTTTTTTTGTGGTTTCCTTAAAAACCCTCGTATAATCACAGGAAACTTGAAAATGGAAACGGATGTATCAAAGCGAATCAATTAATCGGTTATAAGGCGACATGTCACTACTCTTAATGTGCACCAGACTCAGACAATAATAATGGTGGTTACGTATAGTTCACGCTCCATTGCCTAGGTCAAATGTTAAATTTAGAGGGCCGACACAATCCCGCCTACAGGGTGGAACAAATTCAATTCGTTCCTCCGCAGTTGAGCCTCGTAAATTAATGTAATGAATCAGTTTAAACAAGCGATTGTCGACATTTTTTAATAAAGAATCTTCACGTAAGTGATGTTTCATGTTCACTGAAAGACACTGTATATCAAAAATAATCATTCGTATCCACTGAAGACCCTGTGATGTCATCGTTATTGTTTTTAATGTCAAGATACATACCTATTTTTATTGGATTCCCCTGGTATAACGCACAAATCGCACCTATTACAGCTTAATCCAATAGTGCATAAATCCTGCTTGTAGGTCTGCGGTTAACCCCGAAAGGACCGTGCCACCGACTTACCGATTGCGGTTTTTTAAATCGAAAACGATTAAACCGGAACTGTCTGCTTCGCACTTTTTCGCCGTCTGCCGCACTTTGAATAATACATTTTAATTGTTTCGCAGTGTTAACGAATTAGATTTAACGTACACCTTTTAATTATTAGAAAGATTTTAAGCCACTTGTGGAAAACGTCATAGTAGAGTGCCCAACGCAGTAAAAGCCTTTTATAAATAATTTTTGTGGGCACCTCTTGGTTATAAGCTGAAATTTTCACAGAATGAAAGTTTTATTATTTATTAATTCAAAATCCGAAGGTAATAAAAAATCATAACGGGCAAAAGGACAGTGTACCTAAAAATCGAGATTATTATATGAACGTGTAGAATATTAAATTATGAATGTTTTCATATAAAATTCATATACATTTTTGTACGAATTATATTTTTTATCATTGCTTGAAATATGCAGATTACATTGGCCCTTACGGAAAAATAAATCAAAAAATTTAAAGATCTCCCTTCGAACCTGGGCAAAATCTGACTGAAATATACTCATTTTTGTATTCACCTCGCATTCTCTCCGAAACGAAGACTCAAATCAAAAATTTTTATTCTTGCAAAAAGTTTGCCTTAAGTATTTAGAATGCATAGGTGCATGAATACATTTTTTTCTCAAGTGGTAATGGAAAAATAGAGTTAAATGTAATTCTTCTAGCCACGACCGTCCGATCTCGCGCTTCCCGAGTACTCTCTCATCTCACTTTTCTCCATAACTTCCTCTCTCTCTCTCTCGCCTATAGTACAATACAATAAGTGCTTTTACACCATTACGGGTTAGATTACTAATAATAATAATAGCTATTATTATTTGAATAAAGTCATTGAAGACATTTTCGATTATACTGAAATTTATTTTTCCTATACGCTGCTAGGTAATAAAGAAGTAGAAACAAAAATGATATACTTAATGCAACTGCTATTAAAAAAAGGACTAGCTTTTATTCAGAATAGAAAGGCTCAAAATGTAAAAAAAATCTTTATAATATCAAAATATATTTATCTTCAATGTCTCTATCTTCTTCAGGAATAGACATAATGACTTCAATATTGCCTTCCAGTAATTTTTTTTGCATGATCCTATGCAACCTATTTAATTTCTACTACGTGTACAAGCTTGCTTCCATATAATCTAATAAAAAAATATTTGATTAAGTTTTATTATGTACCTATTTAATCTAATAATAATTTACCTTTTTTACATCCACATGAGATAAATACATTTTTCTTCAAACGTCAGTAAATCCGTCATTACTCGACTGTGTAGGCGGCCGTGAACTTTCGTTTTTCCTCTGCCGGAGCTTTACTTTTCACTTCTCCGCCGGCGGAGGTAAAAGTGTTATCATAGCAACATAGATACAAACAAACAACAAAATAAGCGCCAACAACTCGAGATTTATTAAACTAAAATTTGTATTTATCACTCAATTTGTGACTGCATTTCTAAAAATCACTAATTTAGGAACAAATAGGTTATTATTATCCTGATAGGCCCCAGGACGAGAAGGGTGTCCTCTGTGTTATCCTTACCCCTTCGACTTAATGTAAAACATACGAATATTTAACAGACCAAATGGCGGCAGTGTTCAAATGTTGCAAGAAAAATCAGGGTAACCTGATATGTATTTTTTGCAACAATATATACCATAAAAGTTGCTTGGAAAGAACGCGACATCACTCGATAATCAACGATAATTTTATTTGGTGCTCCAAAGCATGTATAGAAAAAGCGACTACTCATGAACCAGATACAATCGAGACTCTGCGGGAGATAATATGTGACCTGAAAGACGAACTGGATCAGAAAAACTAGTACATAACAAGGCTGAAGCGAAGCTCCACATCATACCAAGAAGAAATCGCAGATGTAGAGAAAGCATACTTGGAAAAAATAGAATCCCAAAGAGGAAGGATCGAAACTATGACAGCTCACATTGACGAGCTCAAACGCCAGGTGAACTCAGACACATCAATGGAAGCAGGGACACAAACAGACAATAAAATCTCCTCACCTAAACGAACGCAAACTTGCCACCAGCTGCCAACTCGCAATGAGAAAGGGATACAAACAGTTGGAGAGAAAACTCAATTAGCAAATATAACCACCCAAACCGACACCTTATATGCCACGCATGCTGAATCTCAAACTGACCCAGATTCTCATCAACCCACGCACCCTGCCGTCCGCGAAAACAACCAACCAAACCTGAAAAACAGTGCCACCAATGATCAGAATCTTAGGAGGCGCCAACTGCTCATAATCGGCGAAGAATTCCACACAAGAGGCTTAAGCATGTTGCTTAAGAGCAACTCCAACAGTAGTTGTGACATCAACTGCCAGTACGCGCGAAATGTCACTGTTGAAGACATAATAAATAAATATTCTGACTTGCTTCTGAAACTTACGAAGGAAGACTACATCTTGCTTTGTACCGGAATTAAGGATGCTTCTCTCGGAAGAGTGATTGGCCCCCGCATCTGGTCAAAACTGATGGATATCTCCAATGTATCTAATTTAATCATAATAGGTCCTGCATATGCCTCAAACAGACCAGTCCTCAACAACTTTATCTACGAACTTAACTCGAACATTCACAAGCACTTCCACAATGACACGAACAACTCAGTATTTCTGAGTATGGACAATTTCACAACTGAAGAGGAAAAAAATTCGTTCTGCACACCAACCCTAAACGGGAAGCTTAAAATTACCCGGTTTTTATGGAATGAAGTTATAGCTCCACTGAGCTCCACCAGACCTAGGCAGCGGAGACACGTCAACGCATCAGTAAACCACGAGACAAATTTTTAAATTTATTCAACGAATCTGAATCAGATCATCCTCCGATATTGGAATTAACGTCGTCACACCCAAGTTACAGAGTCTATAACAAAAACCTTAACTCGATTTACTATCAGAATGTTCGGGGAATGCGCACTAAAGCACCGCAATTTATGATGTCCGTTGGTAACAGCGATTATGATTGCATCATGCTTACGGAGACGTGGCTCTCCCGGGATCACTTTTCATCAGAGTTTTTCACTGAAAATTACTCAGTGTTTCGCTGCGATCGCGACTATGACCAACTTGACTGCAGTAAAAACGCCGGCCCAGATGGAATTCCACCTATCTTTTTAATTAAATCGTTGTTCGCAGTCGCTTGCTGCACCAATCTGCACCATCTTCCAAAAAGGAGTTTTCCCAACTTTCTGGAAGCATTCCACCCTTTTTCCCATTACAAGTCCGGCGATAGAACCGAAATCGGTAATTACAGAGGTGTATCATGCTATCCACGTTGCCGAAGATTTTGGAATCAATTCTGACAGATGAGATCTTCCGTACCTACAAAAACTACATAACCGAAAATCAGCACGTTTTTTTCCAGGGGCGTTCAGCAAATTCCAACCTAGCGGTGTATCAAAATTTTCTAGTTACCAGTCTGGAGATGGGAAAGCAAGTCGATGTTATATACACGGACATATCTAAGGCGTTCGATAGTGTTTGCCATGAGCTGCTTCTCATAAAGCTCTCAAAGATTGGAATTGGCTCTCACTACTTGAACTGGGTTGCAAGCTACCTGTCGGATCGTCGGCAGCGTGTACTCATGGGCGGGGCTACATCTAAGGAGATCCAGGTGTTGTCGGGTGTGCCTCAGGGGTCCCACATTGGTCCAGTTCTGTTTTCCCTATTTGTCAACGACATCTCGTCATGTTTTGAAGAATCGGACTTTCTTATGTACGCCGATGACCTAAAATTTTATAATATTGCGGAAACATCGTCCACCGGACTCCAACAAGATCTGGAGCGCCTGGTTTTATGGTGCAAGAAAAACTGCCTAAAACTAAATGTCAAGAAATGTAAAAAAATGAGCTTTTACAAGGGGATGAATCAAATTGACCACAATTACACCATCGATAGTGAGACTCTGGAATTGGTAACTGTCTTTAATGATCTAAGGGTGTTGTTTGACAAAGATCTGTCATTCACTTTACATGTGGATCAAATAGTTTCGAGAGGCTTGCGGCTGCTTGGATTTATGAAGAGGAACACTGCACTGATGACGGACACCAGGGCAATTACGACACTTTATAACTCTCTAGTGCGCAGTATACTTGAATACTGCAGCACCATTTGGTCCCCGCAGTACCAGTGTGACATATCTAGGCTCGAAAGGGTGCAGAATAAATTTGTTAAATATTTATTGTATAAACATCGTTTCCCCTATCGCGATTTGTCCTATGACACTAGACTCCTGCTCTGCGGTCTTAAATCGCTGCAAGCTAGACGAGAGAACCAGCTTCTGTTTTTTCTTCATAAACTGATCAACGGGAAGATTGATTGTGCCAATTTACTGAGACTCCTCTACCTCAAGATACCAGCGAGAACTTTAAGACACCAACAACTGTTCCACCAACATTATCACCGAACCAACTACGGACAAAGAGCATTTGTGGATCGAATGGTTACAATGTACAACGACAAGTTTAACCACCTAGATATTTTTAACATAAGTCTCAACTCACTGAAACGTATTGTGTCTTGAACTTTTTTTTATTCTTCTTACACGTTTTATTATCGAATATGTATTGAATGAAGTGTTGCAAATGTTTTATATAATGTCCTACGATTAATTGTTTTTAACTCTTTTCGTACCATTTGGAGCTTTGCTCTGTGGTGTGCATGTAAGTAATAAATAAATAAATAAATAATTTAATCGAACTTACCCAATAACTGCTTATCAATACGGAATTAAAACGCAATCGGAGACGCAATTTTAAAAAAATAATTATTGTTGACAGTGTCCACTGACAGCTTTATGTTACATTACTATAGCAACAACCTGTGCCTATTCACCGACACCGGTCTAAGCCCCCTTGCGAACCCACTTATCTTTAATAATAATTAGATATTATTACTATTAAAAAGAGATGTTTTTGCATTAATTTGTCGACATTTGAAGAAAAAACAGTATATTTTATTTGGAGGAAAAGTTATTTTTCATGGCTTGCTCTCCATGAAAAGTATCACTTTTCATGGAGAAAAGTATCAGTTTTCCTCCATATAAAATAATATACTATTTTCTTCAAACGTCAGTAAATCCGTCATTACTCGACTGTGTAGGCGGCCGTGAAGTTTCGTTTTTCCTCCGCCGGAGCTTTACTTTTCACTTTTCCGCCGGCGGAGGTAAAAGTGTTGTCATAGCAACATAGATGCAA
>MU189387.1:26862-37872 GCA_016904865.1 Pissodes strobi | reverse complement strand
TTTCCGCCGGCGGAGGTAAAAGTGTTGTCATAGCAACATAGATGCAATACAAACAGACAACAAAATAAGCGTCAACAACTCAAGATTTATTAAACTACAATTTGTATTTATCACTCAATTTGTGACTGCATTTCTAAAAATCACTAATTTAGGAACAAATTGGTTATTATTTAATCGAACTTACTCAATAACTGCTTATCAATACGGAATTAAAACGCAATCGGAGATGCAATCTTAAAAAAATAATTATTGTTGACAGTGTCCACTGACAGCTTTATGTTACATTACTATAGCAACGACCTGTGCCTATTCACCGACACCGGTCTAAGCCGCCTTGCAAACCAACTTATCTTTGATAATAATTATTATTATTACTATTAAAAAGAGATATTTTTGCATTAATTTGTCGACATTTGAAGAAAAAACAGCATATTTTATGTGGAGGAAAAGTTACTTTTCATGGCTTGCTCTTTATTACCAGCCTCACTCCGTTCGGCTGTTAAACACGAGCGCGCCATGAAAAGTACCACTTTTCCTCCATATAAAATAATATACTATTTTTTCTACTTCTTTATTACCTAGCAGCGTATAGGAAAAATAAATCTAAGGATAATCGAAAATGTCTTCATTGACTTTATTCAAATAATAATATCTATTATTATTATTATTAGTATTCTAACCCGTAATGGTGTAAAAGCACGTCACGGTCGCGGCTAAAAGAAAATTACTTTTTTTACATTTAATTCTATTTTTCCATTACCATTTAAGCAAAAAAATGTATTCTTGCACCTATATATTCTAGATACTTAAGGCAAACTTTTTGCAAGAATACAAAATTTTGATTTGAGCCTTCATTTCGGAGAGAATGCGAGGTGAATTGTAAAATGAGTATATTTCAAGCAGATTTTGCCCAGGTTATTTAAATTTTTTGATTTATTTTGCCGTAAGGGCCAATGTAATCTGCATATTTCTCTTAATGATAAAAAATATAATTCGTACAAAAATGTAGATGAATTTTATATGATAACATTCATAAATTAATATCCTACACGTTCATATAATAATCTCGATTTTTAGGTATACTGCCCTTTTGCCCGTTCTGAATTTTTATTACCTTAGGATTTTGAATTAATATAATAAAGCCTTTATTCAGTGAAAATTTCAGCTTGTAACCACAAAAATCATTTATAGAAGGCCTTTACTGCGTTAAGCACTCTACTACTATACAAGTTGTCTATATTGGGCAACACTGTATTAACTTTATCGCTTATTGGCGTTATGTTTATCCTCCGTCTAATAAGGAACACGTTATCGGTTAATAGTGTAATCGATTATATCTGAGCTACTGCGCATACTCTGTATAACGTTTAACGTTTAAGGTAGTAAAAATAAGGGGCTTACAAAGTCTCTAATATCTCGAAAATTTTAGCTATGTTGCGTTCTGGATAGAGACCTAAGTAAAAATTTTTTAAATGTCGAAAATAATAGTTCTAGGTGTGACATATCTAAAAATTGAGAATTTTGCCTAAATTTTATTTAAAAAAAAGATACATTTCAGTTTTCACGTATTGTTGACTCACCTTGTATGTTCAAATTGTCATCATTTAAATGCCATAATCTCAAAATTATGTTAAAAAATAAATATTTTCCTACGACCGTCTATCAAAATGAGGAAAACCCATCTAACGTGACTAGAAAGTGTCTTATATCAGAGGTGTGTTCCAAATGTTTCAACACACTCTAACTGAATGGATGGGTATTTTAAGATCTTTTACAGGCGTAGACGACTATATCAAAATCGGCCTCTCCTATTGGTCGATCCATCTCGTATTACAATATGTCTTCGTGATGCAATCAATTTGTCGCAAGAGGTTTAGATAGTTGGGTCTCACCTGATGCTTCAAACCTCCGTTGCTCCTTTTTATTTTTTTTATGATTATGTTTATAAACAGTTTTTTTTTATTTGATTTTGGGTATGTCTTGGGTTAGCACCTGGTTAGTTTCCTTTTCTTGAGCCCCCGTAGCGAGCGAAGCGAGCGGAGGGCCATGCGGATCGACCAATAGGAGAGGCCGATTTTGATATAGTCGTCTCCGCCTGTAAAGGATCTTAAAATGCAATTGATGGCGGATGCTGTCAAATTGTTTGACATATTGATTTGACAGATGAAAATGACGCGATACTTTTCGACAGACGTATTGACAAGTGGGTTTCAACATGCGTGTGGTATTAATCCTTTTCCTAAGAATCTAAAGAGTAAAAAGCACAGTTAACATGGCTAGAAAGCGCCTTATATCGCATGCGTGTTTAAAAAGTTTTGTTGAAAAGTAATTTCATGGGACTCCATTTAAAAAGATGGCCGAGGCTGTCAATTCGACAGCATATTTAATTTATCGTTTTGATTCGAGAGATGTAGATGGCGCGACGAGTACTTTTCAACACGCATCTGATATTAAGCGTTTTCTTAAGAATCTAAAGAGTTCTTTCGGTGTCATTTTCACAGGTGATCGTAAGGAAAAAAGTGTACGTATAGTACTTGTGTGAAAGTTCGTTTTCAAATTCGGAGGTTTTCCGCACTTGGCTAAGATCTCGTGTTAAATAACTTCCTCGTTTGAAGTTTTTTGAAGTGAGAGTAAAATCAGAAAAAATGAAACACTTTTCAAAGTTGAAACAGTTATCCAAGTGAAACGTCTCTTTAATTAAGCATGTTCTATTATGTTAAGACGGTTGAAATCTTCAGTTCATGTGGCCGGGGTAAAATGAGGATCCTGGACGAAAACTGGAACCCGATATCTATGCAACGGAGCCTCGTATCGAAAATCTGACAAGCGATGAACCCGTGGTCACGGGGTTATCAATAGTCACGGGGTCATCAATGGAGGGGGGAGGGGATTATACCCCCTACCCCTCATTTCTCCGGATACCTAATATTTTTCGAAAAATGTGAAAAATTTAAAAAAATTTTAACAAAAACCATAAAAGTATTATAAAACCAAATAAGAATTAAAATATTAATAAAAAAAAAAGTTACAGAAATGAGGTTTTCGGCGAAAAAAAGGCGAAGGAGTTCAGCTGCGAGGTCGGAGATGGCAAAAATTGGAAGAAAAAAATGCTTTATGTAAGAGAGAAAAATTTTTGAAAGAATGAGGAAAAAAGTGAAGCAATCAAAAAAATGTTTGGAAAGTTAATAAAAGTATTATAAAAACAAATTAGAAAAAAATAATAGGAGAAAAAAGTTAATAAAAGCATTATATTACTCGAGAAAAAAAAATTAAGAAAAAGTGTCGAAATCGGAGGCAAAAAACCTTAAAAAAATAAAAGCTCAATTCCTTATATCTTTTTCATAAGTTTCACTTCAGTTGTGTGCTTATAAATGTTAGATACGTTATTTTTTTCACACTTGCTATGTAATAAACGATTTCAATATGCGTTTTGTAATACATTTTTTTCAGTTATACTTTTATAATAAATAGATTTCATTCTATTCAGAATTCTAATCATTGTTTAAATATTATAATGTTTCTCAAATGGAATGTAATTTATAGACACAAAATGTGACATATATGAAATTTTAGAATTTCATATTTTAAAAAAGCAATAATATTATTATACAGGTTCCCTCTTAAAAAAAATCTAGTTTGCTTTGCCACGTGTTTTGACCTCATCCCCAATTTTAATCTTTTTTTCGACAACGTGACTAACTATTTTATTTTTAAATGTCAATATATTGAAAATAATTAGTTTTAGACCACAAGTAGTGTAACATCTTCGAAATTTCAGAATTTTACTTAGATTTTAAAAATAAAATAATACTTATAGAGAATATTTCATTAAAATGTTTAAGTAAATGTTAAAGTAATCTTGTCTCCCACTTTAGATCAGAAAAACTTTTACCAGCGATTGAGACTTATCACCGCAGACAGTAGCAGATTACAACAATTAATCAAGACCTGGAGAAAGTTCGGACGACAGAAATTTGGTCCAGTTCAATGCAGCAAAGACCCAAGCAGCCATGTTTACCATGAGGGCCAATACGGCGGGCGCTGACATCATTATGGCAGGATCGACCATTCCTTCATCCTCGTTAATCGGACTGCTGGGTGTCTCGGTCAACAGCAATATGTCCTGGCATGACCACGTTGCTAACATCGCAAAATCAGCCTCACAGAAGCGTGGTGCGCTATATCGCAACAACAAACTGTATACACCGTAGCAGTTACTCTTGCTCTACAAAGTGCAAATAAAAACGTGCTTAGAATATTGCTCACATATCTGGGGTGCCGCACCAAAGCACACCCTAAAGCTGTTGGATTCAATTCAGAAGAGAGCTGTGCGTCTCGTCGGCGTCCCGGAGTTGACCCGGAATCTGGATGTAGTCTGGAACACTGCATACATGTGGCCAAGATGTGCCTGTTTTACAGATACTTTTACGGCAGATGTTTCCAGGATTTTGCCCGCCCCTGGCACCGCTCGTCGAGCGCCATAGGATCTACCTTTAGTGTGTGTGTCACTCCGTGTGCCACTACCATAAAGAAACCGGTCGTATCTTAATATGGCTAAGAATTTACATTCAACTGGCTCACCATGTATATGACCAGTTCTAAAATGCCCTCTTCTGCGGATTTTCGCGTAAATTCTCGCTAAGTAATTGGATTTGTTTTAAAGGGACTATTTTCCGAGAAAAACAATAAAAACTTTGATTTTTTGACCCCGAATTCAATGTTTTTGTAATTTCCCTCAAAAATTCATTTTTGTGACATTTTCGAAAAGAAGCATTTAGAGAGGTTTTTTTTCTAGAAATTACCTATCGACCTTTCGCTCAATTGCTACTTTTTCAACGCTAGAACGATCCAAAGTGGCTCCTTTTTCTATATTGTACTTTCAAAAAATATTCTCGCCATTTTCCGATTCTCGCCAGTTTCAATGGTATTCATAGTCTCGTTCACTATCCAGGAAAAGTGTGCTAAACGGGTCAAAAGAAGTAAGTGCAGAACGCACGAAAATAATTTTGACTTTTGTAGCCAAAAAAAAAACATATTTTTACTCCAGGGAAATAAGGTAAAAAAGAGGCCATCTGCGGAATGAGGCAGAACAAGCTGAATTTTTGCAGGAACCTTCGTTTTGATGTTCCAATGAAGCACAAAAATATCTCATATGCCTACCCTTGTGCGTCTTGAGATATCGAAGGTCAAAAGTCATGAAAATCGTTTTTTTGCGAAAATCTCGCTTCCAGTGCATCTGACATCGTAAGAACCCATAACAAAACTTACGTAAAATAATATTCTCTACAAAATTGTTCATATACATTTTTTTCGTACGACCAACCGTTTTCGAGATATACCATGATAAAGCGGGAGCGCGCATTCGTAATAGGTAGTACTGTATTATACGATCATCTGCAAAAATATTTTGAGTATGAATTAAGTCCATAACCAACATCACTATTTGACAATGAGGGCATGCGAAAAACCGCAAAATCAAAATTGTATAATAAGATGGAGCCTGTCAATATTGAACTCAATGAAGATAATGTAACCTACGTCATTGATGGTGGATTTTGCTACCTCGTGTCGTATGGAAGAAAAACGATACTTTCTCCGACACTCTGGACAGATACGTTACATATTTGCAAAGGCATTTTGGTTCTAATATAATTGTTATATTTGACGGACACTCAGACAACTATAGAAATATAAAAGCAGTGGAGCAATAAAGACGAAGCACTGCACTGTCTACATCTTATGAAGTTCGCTTTGATGCAAGAATGATTGTGCCAGTCACCCAACAAAAATTCTTATCAAACCGATTCAATAAAAAAGAATTTTATTGAAATGCTTATTGAACAACTACAAGCTGCCAACATCGCTACAAAACAAGCCAAGGATGATGCAGATGTTCTAATCATCGAAACAGCAATGGAAGTATCGGAAAAAGAAAGAACCGTCATCATGATTGGAGAAAACATTAATTTGCTTGTTCTCTTAATAGGACAAACTCAGTCACATCACCGACAAATTTTCTTAAAGAAAATTGGCAAAGGGACTACATCAACACGAATTTATTCGTCTAAAAGTCTCGGCAAATATCGTCTTTGCAAAGAACATATTTTGTTTTTGCATGCCCTCACTGGATGCGACACTACATCGGCACTATTCAACAAAGGAAAACTTCAGGTTATGACATTGTTTGAGAAACATCCCGATTTGACTCACTCGGCTCAAATATTTCAAGCAGAAAATTGCCCGCCAGATACAGTATTTCACAACGGAAAGCGTTTTCTGTTAGCTATGTATGGTGCTCCAAAAGATGAAGTGAACCTTGACAAATTTAGATACACCCAATACATTAAGGCTCCACGACTTAATAGACCTGTTTAATTGTCATCCCTTCCACCTACCAGTGAAGCAGGTCGACAGCATATTTATCGGATCTACTACCAAGTACAGATTTGGCTAGGGAAAAGTCTACAACCCGAAGAATGGGGTTGGGATTTAAAAAAACGACATATTACAGCCGAAAACAACACTACTGCCACCTGCTCCAGACGAACTATTAAATACAATATTCTGGAATTGTAAAAAGGGGTAGTGGTGCGCAGTGCGGGTGTAGAAAAGTCGGGCTGCCGTGCTCCAAAGTTTGTGGTCAGTGTCACGGACAGGCATGCCTGAACCCGTCAACAGAGTTGCAAAACATCGAAGACTTCAGTGACCTTGAGCCTGATGAGATTTTGCCAACAGACATAGAGCCAACAGATATAGAGCATCTGACGAAGATAATGTGTTGATGGAGGTGCTAGTGGAACCCGACGAAGACGAGGACGAAGGTAAGGAAACATAAGGCGCGTAGCCCCAGGTGCAAAAAATGATAGATTAATGTTAAAAAACTTTTCCTAAGATCGAAAACATGGATTAGGCCTATTGGGGATACCATGTCAAAAAAAACGTGCCTTGCATTCTACTTCAAAAGTGGTGTGGAAAAGAATGTATTTTTATTATTAATTATTTATTATATATTTTTTTATAAATAAACAAATTTTGAAGTGCTTTAATAATGGGAATTTATTTTTCCAGTCTGACAGATTAATGAAAGTGCTTTTATATTTATAGCTCTGCAGTATAATTACCTATTACGAATGCGCGCTCCCGCTTTATCATGCTATATCTCGAACACGGTTCTTCGTACGAAAAAAACGTATATGAACAATTTTGTAGAGAATATTGTTTTACGTAAGTTTTGTTATGGGTTCTTACGACGTCAGATGCACTGGAAGCGAGATTTTCGCGAAAAAACAAGGGTAGGCATATGAGATTTTTTTGTGCTTCATTAGAACATCAAAACGAAGGTCTCTGCAAAAATTCAGCTTGTTCGGCCTCATTCCGCAGAGGAAGTTTTATTTCTCTGGAGTATTTCCTGTTCAGGAGAGTTTGTAGAGACTAAACAAAAATAATCTATATATACAGGTTTTTAGTGAAACGCTTTTCCGTGGAAAATTTGTGCTTTTGTGTCCAGACATACGTTTAATAAGTGCAAGTGTATGCAGTAAAAAGGAATGGTCATATGATTTTCTCTGCTCTAAAGTTAAAAAGAATGTCATTGGAAAATGGAAATAAAGCACGAAAGGCGTAGGTGTAAGTGGCAAACATTATTACCATTAAGCAGTTTCGGGCTACTTTTAAAAAATTGTTTTTTATATTTATTTTAACACCTAGTATGTAAGAAATGACGGAGTTTAATATATAAGTATATGTAAAATTCGCAGATTCATAGCTGAAATTTGTCTCATATTTATGTAAACACCCTGTATATTATTTTGATAACAATAACGACAACCTAAGTAAATAATTGTTGTGGCATCGGAATTGTCAAGGGTTATTGCTCCCGTTAAACCAATAAATCGTATTCGTGAATTCCCCATGCTTATACTGCAATATTTGTGCCAATTTTAATAGCCCTAATGCCAGAAATGAACTTTTCCCGGTTTCGTCTAATTTTAGAAGTTTATTGGGTGCACCCGTACCCATGTAAAACGGTGGACACTTATTGTTGCGAAACAGTTCGTGGGGTTACGAGGGAAGTGTATCGGTTTTATTGGCTTGTGGTTCACGATTATTGATTGATCTTATGGAAAAAAAAACACAGTCGGGTATAAGAACAACGGTGTGTGCTTAAGACCACTCGAAAGAAGTGCAAACTTTAAGAGCACATCAAAAAAAGTATAAGAAATAGCTCTAACTTACAAAACCTTTATTTACGTTCAAATAAAAATTAACAAATAATACTTAATAGGGTGTGTGTGCGATATCTAGGTACATAATTTGTGCAGAATACAAAAATGGGAAAAATAATCCGAATAATTGCAATATGAATAAATATTTTGAATTAACTACCACAGATGGTATGGATCGAAGTCTATATCATTTTTAAAGAAAAATTTTACCACGATATATTCCATAAAAACCCCAGAATCCACTGCTTTTCGCTTGAAAAATGTCTGAATTCTTCGATTCTGACTTATTTTTTCCATCTTCAAATAGTTTTAAATGAGATTTCAGGCAAATAAATCTGCTTACTTACCACAAAAACTATACGCACCGATATACTGGAAGTGAAATTTTACCTCGAAATCTATGCAAAATTAACAGATACTGCACCTAATCACCAAAAAAATTCCACATTTTTCGATCTTGACCCATTTTCCAGCTTTAACCGGTTTTCGAAAAGATTTTGCGCAATTAAATGCATCAACATATTTTAACCCTAATTTGGATTAAAAACTAAGATATCGAATCAAACTCCTAAATGCACAGAAGTACGAAAGACTTGAGATTTTTATACGATTTTCGGCATAGTTTCCTTTAACATCAATTTTCTCATATTTCCTGATCTCATGCGCAAACTTGTTATAGATTTTTTATAGCAATATCAAGCTTTATAAATCTATTTTTTTGAAAATGGCTATAGTTTGATTGGCACGTAAAATTAAATTAGATTTTTCAAATTGAAAATCAAGATAAATTATAATCGATTCGATCTGTATGTTTTACTTGTAACCCGCCTCTTTAATGCACGGAAGTTTGGTTGCTCCAGATTATTCAGTTATTCAGTCATAAAATATCATATGATGGCAAAAAAAGTTTAAATTCAGCTAACTGATATATAAAAAGCATTTTCATTTATAAAGTGTCTTCTTGTATGTACAATGAATTACGCGCTGTGTATTAAATCATGTCCTTCCTCGCAGAATATAATCAATTAATTAATAGCAATTATTAATAAGTCAAGTCTATTATTTACTGTGTAGCCTTATTTTATCAACATAATTATGCCAAGAGTAAATATACACGCCCAGCACGGACGGCTTACCGATGTCTACGTATTTATATCTTTTGCATTGATACCATAACGGGCCTAACATTACTTAATAATTAAAACGTGCCATTTATCTAATCCGCTTTCTTTGAAGATTAAGAATAAATATACTGTTTAAGGCGCTTTAACCTATTTGAACCACTATGGGAAACTACGCGAGGACCGTACCGGTCAATATTGTATAGGGACCTATTCTTGAAAATACCTTTTTAATAGGTTGGGTTTTTCCATTCGTAAGAAAAGGACACCTCCTCTGTAAAATTTACAATAGTTTACCTAGGGTCGCTTTAAAGCCCCATCGTTTTATAGCAAGGTGCATAAGATAGTTCGCTTAATCGCAAAAATATGTATTAGATAAAATCTAGGCAAACATGCAAGACAATAATAATTGTATAAAACACTTTTCAGTATTTGTAGCTGCGAAACAGTTATATAACTTTGCCACAATATTGGTAATACGTGCGATGAACACCAAAGGAAAATTAATTTGTAGCGAGGAAAATAACAGGAAAGGACATGAAACATTAATAAATAATGCAACTAAAGATTAGGAAAAAATCTAGATAAGAGCACAAGAATAAATACAGAAAAGCAGGGAATATCGAATTAAGTGAATATTTTTAAAATAATAAAGAGAAAGTAAAGAAAATGACAGAAATATTGAAGTGAAAATCAGTAGGAACAAACTAAATGAGGAGGCCAAAAATATAGACAAACGCAGAATTCCAAATTGAAAAAGCAGAAAGAAACGGAAATAATTCCGAAAATTAAAGGGAAGAACGAGAACAGTCAAGAGTCTAACTGCAAGCCAGGAGGAGCAAGCTAGATCTGAACACAAATTAAAAAGCGCAAATAACTAACGAAAAAAAATATATGCCAAACGCCAAAAGAGAAATCAGCGAATAACGAGAATATGAAAAGGAAGAATAAGAAACATTAATTAAAATTGTAACTGGAACTTAGAGGAAGTATGCTAAATAAAAACACCAAAGAAACGAGGAATACACAAAATAATGAACAATAATATATGCGAAAGCCAGAAAAGTAAATTGAACAAAAAAATAACGACAATATGAATGAAAAATTAAATGAAAAACATTTGTGGAAAACAAAAGGAAATAGCTGAAAGAAAGACGTAGAAAAGTAAGGAGAAAGAGAAGAAAATTTAACACGTTATGGGAGAAATAGAAGAATTCAATATACCAAATGAAGAAGAGTTGATATCTTAACTTACAACTTAGAGTCAGAATATTGAGATGCTACGTTTTCTTCGTGTTGCTGTATGGGATGAAATCCTGGACGTTAAAGAAAAATATAAGTGATCGACTGGAAGCATTTGAGATGTTGTTATATAGATTAATTTGGGTAGACATGGTAACAAATGAGGAGGTACTGGGAAGAATGAGAAAGGAAAAGGAAATATTGAACACAATTAAAATAAGAAAGCTGCAATATCTGGACCACGTGATGAGGGGAGAGAAATATGTTTTGTTGCAGAATATTATGCAGGGAAAGATACAGGGAAAAAGAGGCAGAGGAAGAAGACGCATTTCCTGGTTAAATAACATGAGAAAATGGTACAACTCTTGCTCCATCGAGTTGTTTAGAGCTGCAGCATCAAAAGTGAGAATAGCTATGATGAT
>MU189387.1:0-16862 GCA_016904865.1 Pissodes strobi | reverse complement strand
GCATGGGATTTCCTATGTTTCCAACCTCGATGCACCACCCGGTATACGAATTACTTGTCCAAAATAATATGACATTGTTTCAAAAGAACTGTATCAATGGATCATATGACACCAGGAATAAAAAATTGTTGGTTGCTGACCAGCACTCCACGGCTCTTTACCAGAGAGGGGCTTATTATAATGGCTGCCTGTTTTATAATGAAATGAAGGGTAAAGGCTGTGTGCATGTACGAAATATAGTAATGAAACACTTTGTATATCATGCAAATTTTAATCCAAAAGGAATCAGGAAGAGCGTAACAGAGCGCTTTCGGCCGTAGCCATCATCAGTGTTACCTGAAAGTAAGTAAAAGAACCCCTTGTCAGTGGTGAGTCAAAGAATGTTGTTGAATTGAGACATTGGTTATTTTTGGTAAAAAAAAATTATGAGATGAATACTGTTGCGCTCAGTTATAAATTTATCAGGATTAAAACCATTTTTTTATTACAAAAAGGGGGGGGGGGATTAACTAAAGTAATTAATTAAGAATGAAGGTTTTTGTGTCATTTTTATACGTGAAAAAGAAAATGGTGGACCTCTTTTACTTACTTGTCAGTAGACAAAGGACATATCCGTGGATCAAACACAACAAAAATCGACAATGGTCACAATTAAATATCACACATTGTGCGTCACATTATGTGAAATGGTTGACATAATTTAGATTAAAATAAAAGTTAAAATATATGAAATTAACAACAAAAGCATGGTACAAAGATCCGTGCTTTTGGATGACATATTGAATGTGTCGACTGTCACTATTGACAGTCTTGACAAGCAGACTGATGACGCTTATAGCCAAATAACGGCGGTAATTTTAAATTTTAAGTTTTAAAAAGACAAGTATTACGTTGAAAGCTAAAATCAGATAAAGTTACTGCAGTGGTCTGAAATTAATTAAAATGCCAGATGAGACAAAGAAATGCCATAATACGCATTTAATGGCTAACTTGCAATTGAATATTTGAAAATTCGGTTGACTGTTTGTGATGGCTTGCAAGTTGGTTTGGAAGAAAATGCATGATCAAGTGAAAATAGAGGACTAACTTAGAGATGAGGTTAGCCTAGGTTAGCTCAACTCGACGGATAGAACAGAAAAGAAAGGAGATGACAATAACCTAAGTTAGCTCAACTCCTAGAGGACTAGCTTAAGAAGGGATGAAATTAGCCTAAGCTAAATCAACTTGAAAGGTAGAGAAAGAGGAAGACAGATGAAGGATAAAAGTAAAATAAAATAAAATTAAATTACATTGCTGTAGTAGAAAACAGGAAAAATTATTTGAAATAGAAAACGCTTGATCAAGCGGCCCCCTCCTCCAACCTTCAAGTGTATGGGCAACAGTTAATTCGGTCTAGAAGCCTTCTGTATAATGGAATGTAAGATCTGTTGAGATTGACCTGAGCGTTGAGGCAATGGTTGTTTGTGCGCAGCTCGCTGTGGATCTCGATGTCCTCCATGAAATCTAGCCTATTGAAGTTTTTTGATGAAACGTTATGCAAAATTTTTTAATCAGAATGAGGACTGAAGTTGTGGTTATGATTGCGCTAATGTTCTCCGAAAGCAGAATTGTTTCTGTTCAAATGTTCGTTGATACGGACTTTCAATGGTCTACATGTCCTACCTATGTAGGTGCACCCGCAAGAATTGCACGACAACTTGTAAATACCACGTTTTGAGAGGATATCTATTTTATCTTTAGTGTTATTTAAAAAGGTTTGTAATTGATTTCTGTTTTTAAAGGAGAGTTGACAATTATTGACAAATTGGTGAATTGTTTTCGAAATCTTACGGTTCGTTTCTAAGTCAAAAAAAGGGATGGAGAAGTATTTTTTCTGTGATTTACCAATTAGGCTGTGAGAATAGTTATTTGTTTTACTAGGCAGCAAAGTAGTAGATTGACTGCCGCGGCTGATAGTTCATAGCCGAGCGTAGCGAGGCTAGGAATTCAGCTAAGGCAGTCAATCTACTTTGCTGCCGAGTTGAACATATAATTTTTTCTCCGATTGTTTATAATGATATATGTATATTGTATATTTGTAAATTATTACAATTCCCACAATCTTTTTATTTTTCTTGTAGTGATAAATTAAGACAAAATTTGATAGAAATCGCAATTGTTGGAACGGTTGGTTGCTATGGAAATGTATATGTCCATAATAATTATAGTTTGACAACTTATGTCAGACGTTTTATTCCCATGGAGACTAATCACTTTGCTGCCTGGACAGAAAAAGTAATACTTTGCTGATTGATATGGGTCTGCAAAATTAATATTTGCTGTCAATCGGAGAAAAAGTTATTTTCTTAATTTTTTGAGTATTGTCTTGTTGATTAAAGTGTCAACAAGACTAGGCTCAAAATGATTATTGAACGCGACTTGTCTAATTATATTTACTTCTTTGTTGTATTCGACAGAAGACAAAGGTATATTAAGTAACCTATTGACATAGCAATGGAAAGCTGCCATCTTGTGTTGCCACGGGTGGCCAGAAAGGTAAGATATAGTGTGGTCCGAAGTAGGCTTCCTATAGATCAAAAACTCAAGACTCTCCATCGCTCTATGAACAGTAATGTCCACAAAATTAAGTTTATTATTATTTTCAAGTTCGATTGTAAAATTAATGTTCGGAAGGATGATATTAAGTTTGTCTAGAAGGGCGTTGGTCCCTTGAGTATCGCAATTAAGGAAGCAAAGACAATCATCCACATAACGGAACCAATGTAGGATCTCTCGAATTATGGGAGTGATTATATGACTGTTTTACAAATTGTTAATGAAAACATCTGCTAAAAAAGGAGAAAGACAGCTGCCCATTGCCAAGCCATCAGGTTGTTTATAATATTTGTTATTGAATTGAAAAAAGTCCTGAGACAAACAAAGGCTTAGAAGTGACAATAAATTAATTTGCTGTTGATCGTTAACATTACATCAAGTAAGAAGATCACCGACAAGTTGTACTGCCTCGGTTTTTGGTACTGTAGTAAATAGGTTAGACACATCGAAAGAAACCATAATGTAATTGTGCGGAAGTTGTAAATTTTTTAGTTTATTGATTAAAGAAATGGAATTACTTACCGAATATGTAGGAGTAAACTTAGTGTTATCCTTAATCAAGTTATATGTAAATTGAGCTAGGAAATAAACTGATGTGTTAGTAAAACTTACCACAGGTCTAATTGGTGTATCTATTTTATGGATCTTAGGGAGGCCATACAATCTAGGTATTGTTGGATTGCTAGAAATTAGATTTTTCTTAGCATTATTTTCTTCGAAAAACGGTTTGAAACGCTTGATGAGCCTGGTGATTTTCCTTATAAAACTATTAAAAGGGTTGTTAGGTAATTGAGAGAATTTATTATCGACTAAGAATTTCTCAACTTTAGAAATGTAGTCTGTCTTTTTGAGAATAACTAAGCAATTGCCTTTATCTGCCTTAGAAATAATGAAATCTTCATTTTTAATTTTTAAATTGAGCTTTTTCAAAGTTTTAAAATAGAAATTAGAAGAACGAGTGTTAAATTTTGATAGATTATTCTTTGTGTTATACAAGATGTTATGAAAGTCATTACGAATTCTTTTTTTGATGTTAGAATCATTGGAGATTTGCTCAACCAAAACATCAAGCTCAACCGCGAACTGCAAAACATCACCCTCGGAGAGTGAAGGTCTCAAACAGTGTTTAAGCCCCAAGTTTAAAAGTTCAAGCTCATCTGTGTCAAAAACTGTGTCGGTCAAATTCTTGATTCTCTCATGAAATTTAAAATTTGAGAATTCCTTGGAGGCGGAATTGAATCTCTGCAAGTTGGAATTGATTTATTGTTTGATGAGAACATCAAGCTTGGACCTCACTCTTGCAAACTTAAGATTTTTAGCATCCGAAAGTTCATCAGAGATATTATTAGAAAATCCAGAGAAGTGATCGAGACCGAATTGGTCGACAAAGTTGTCATAATTTTTCTTTAGTTGACAGTTGATCAAATCTAATCTAGTATAGTGCTTACAAATTTCAGATTTTATGAGTTTAAGTTGAAGATCTTGTTTAAATTTAAGAGGAACGTTATTGGAAATCTTGACTGTCGCAAATTTTGGTGTGACCTCTTCCTTAATGCAATTATTCAAAAACCATATGTCGACCTGAGCGGTAGCCCTCCTCAAGGAAAGTCTTCTGTACCCTTCAGCCAAATCTGCCATACTGCAGTTGAAATTAAATGAAGGATAAAGGCTATGTGCATGTACGAAACATAGTAATGAACTAAAACTTAAAATTTAAAATTACCGCCGTTTTTCGGCATATAAGCGTCATCAGTCTGCTTGTCAAGACTGTCAATAGTGACAGTCGACACATTCAATGTGTCATCCAAAAGCACGGGTCTTTGTACCATGATTTTGTTGTTAATTTCATATATTTTAATTTTTATTTTAATCTAACTTATGTGAACCATTTCTCATAATGTGACGCATAATGTGTGATATTTAATTGTGACCATTGTCGATTTTTGTTGTGTTTGATCCATGGATATGTCCTTTGTCTACTGACAAGTAACTAAAAGAGGTCCACCATTTTCTTTATCACGTATAAAAATGACACAAAAACCTTCATTCTTAATTAATTACTTTAGTTAATCCCCCCCTTTTCGCAATAAAAAAAATTGTTTTAATCCCAATAAATTTATAACTGAGCGGAACAGTATTCATCTCATAATTTTTTTTTTTATCAAAAATAACCATTGTCTCAATTCAACAACATTCTTGACTCACCACTGAGGCCTTATAATATAGCCGAATTTTTTGACAGAATTTAGTTGTGATTTTTTTTTGTTTTGGTTATTACTCCTGAAATGGCTTATGTGTTGTGAACTTGTAATATTTTAATTGTAAACACAAAAATGTATGTGCTACTTTTAAATTAACAATTGTTAGTCTTATATTGTCAGATGTTTTATCACAAATTCTGAATGTCATTTAGTGAAAAGAAGAAAGGCTATTACAAATGAATTACGTTCTTTGCACAATAAGTTTCTAAATGTGTAGTCTTTATATATTAGATTTATTCTATTGTTATCTTAGTTTTAAGGCATTTGACTCACTTTCTATGTAAATATGCATACGAAAATAAAGACCATCTATCTATCTACTTAACCTCTGTCAAAAACTTTAAGTTCTTGGGCAAAATTAACAGTCTATAAAACAATAATCGCACCACACTTCTATTTTTGTTCAACTCTCTTGTTGGTGATAAACAATTCATAAATGGATGTTTTACAGAAAACACAAAATAAAGCTTTAAGACTCATACTAAATTGCAATATATATACTAGGCGGAACGTAAAATATGTAAAGTAATTAATGTAAAACAAACTTAACCTGTAATACTTGTTAATGTAATAATTTTTATTTATTAAATGTTACATCGGTTAGTTGCTAAACATTTATTGGATGGTTGTACATTTCTCAGCGATATTCATGATTACAACACTAGGTCGAGAAATAAGTTTTACCTACACAAAGTAAATACGAACTATCAACAAAATAATCTGTTCTATAAGGGTCTAAGACTTATTATATTAAAGAATGTAAAAACTTAAATAGTTTTAAGTGGGAATGTAAGCAATATGTAAAGGCAACAGTGCCTATTTAAATTTGACAAAAAAAAACTTATACTACTATAATATGTATTGTTATGACAATGAGAATATACCTATCTGTTTAATTTGTTTGGTTTAGACATAAGTACTATTGTTTGTACATTGTATTTTGGCTAGCCAAGTGCTAATAATAAAGATTATTATTATTATTATTATTATTATTATTAATATTATAGTAACGAGAACAGTTGGAATAGAAAACATTGAACTTTTCTTACTTCTCCGGTAACAATCACTTTGCCAATTTAGTGTTTAGTTTTGTTACCTTTGGCACCCTTTTTTTTTTAAAAAAAGTTTGATTACCGGAGAGGTGCAAAAAGTTTAAATTTCTTACACTCTCAATCATCCCAGTAGTTTACAGATAGGATCAGTGAATCCGGCAACAATATGCCGTATTCACACCTTCACACATGTTCATTGATTTTAAATTTGTTCGATTTTTTGAAGAAGAGTAACGAAAATTTCATATCGACAAATCGATTTGTTTAATTTTGCTGGAGAATAGTTATTTGTTTTACTAGGCAGCAAAGTAGTAGATTGACTGCCGCGGCTGATAGTTCATAGCCGAGCGTAGCGAGGCTAGGAATTCAGCTAAGGCCGTCAATCTACTTTGCTGCCGAGTTTAACATATAATTTTTTCTCCGATTGTTTATAATGCTATATGTATATTGTATATTTGCAAATTATTACAATTCCCACAATTTTTTGATTTTTACTGTAGTGATAAATTAAGACAAAATTTGATAGAAATCGCAATTATTGTAACGGTTGGTTGCTATGGAAATGTATATGTCCATAATAATTATAGTTTGACAACTTATGTCAAACGTATTATTCCCATGGAGACTAATCACTTTGCTGCCTAGGCAGCAAAGTACTTACTTTGCTGCTTGGACAGGAAAAGTAATACTTTGCTGATTGATATGTGTCTGCAAAATTAATATTTGCTGTCAATCGGAGAAAAATAATATTTTCTGATCCGATATTTAAACTTTGGAACCTTAGTCTTCGAAATATGAATTAAAAACAAAAATTTTATCTCAACTTTGAGCGCCCATTGGAAAACAAAATACGCCATAAGAACTTGATAATTTCAAGATTTATAGAGCCACTTCTGTTTTATTGAATGGTGAAAACCGCAGTTTTCTATCCCATTTGGTTATATTTTTGAATCACGATTTTTTGAGGATCTGCAGATTTGAATTTTTTGTTTAGCGAAATTTTTGTGATAAGCTGGAAATCCCGATCGACTATAGCTTAGGATACAGGATGTCAATTATTGTACTTAAATTTTGAACCTTAAATTTTAGCACATGCTAGTATAGTAGGTATAAGCAGGCTTTTTTGCATATAATCAGTGATGTGCGAAAAGTCAACCCCAGATAAACACACACTAGATGCAAAAGATCGGCAAATTCCTCGCCAGCCAACTTTAACCTTGACGTGGCGGTTAGACGCGGCCTGCACCAAATAATCTGGGTATGATTATAGAATTGTTCTTCAAAATTAAAATAGTTGGTCAGCACCAATTAAATAAAAACGTGTTTTGTTGGTGGACTGGTTCAGGAAAAATAAAAATTTGCAATAGCCATTCACTTTCTTTATTCCCAGCAGGCGGTCATGGAAATCTTGTGTTATTATGGCTGCTCTGACTTTTTTACAGAAATTCCCTTAATATGCTTTATTGTGTGCCGATTTAAGGATATTTTAACATTCAAAATGTTTCTATTATCCTAATATTGGGCCTCAAATAGTGAAAAAGTACATGCTGCATTTGCCATTGTCATTATTGTAGTCTTGTCATACGCGTGAGAGATCGTGTTAGTTTGTTTATTTAAACTTAAATTTGTTCATAAGGTATCGGAATCGGTTCAAATGACTAAAATAAATTAGAACTAACTGAAACTAACCGAATGTTGATTGAACGACTAACCAAAACTAGCCAAAAGTAACCAAAAGCGCCAAAACGGGCTAAAACGTATCGGAACAGGTTACAAACATTACAATAAGTTAAAACTAACCAAAACGAGCCAAATTTTAAGGACTAACCAAAACTAACCAAAAACATTAAATTTTATTAAAACATATCGGAACCGATTCAAAGGACTAATATAAATTGGAACTAGCTAAAAGTAACCGAAAGTTGATTGAATAACTAACCAAAACTAACCAAAAGCAAATAAAAGCACCCAAACGGGCTAAAATGTATCGGAACAGATTCAAAATGTTAAAGTAAGTTAAAACTAACCCAAATTAACCGAATATTGGCGACTAACCTAAACTAACCAAAACATTAAGATTAGTTATAACGTATCGGAACTGGTTCAAATGACTAAAATAATTTAAAACTAACTGAAATCACCCGAAAATTTATTGAACGACTAACCAAAAGTATCCAAAAGCATCAAAAAGGGCTAAAACGTATCGGCACATATTAAAAATATAAGATTAGGGTAATTCCGGGAGAGACGGCCCTCTGGGTTAGATGGCCCATTTAGATATTTTCTACATCGTGACTCTGCAATTGATGAAACGTAGACAGCGTGATTAAAACGCATGGTGTAGTTCGTGGTTATAGTGTCGTGTGTTTTCATTAAGAGACTGGTAAGTTATAAGTTTTTTTATTATTCGAAAGTTAAAAAATGTTCCATAGTTTAAAACAAATTCAAATTTTGGAGTTCTGACTTGTTTCCTTTTTAGTTATTTACGTAAATTTAATTCATTAGGATGTTGAGGTTATGTTTATATAGGCATGTAGCTGCTTTTACATCGGCTTACAAAATTATCAAGTGAGCCATCTCACCCGCACTTTTGGGGTAGATGGCCCAGTAATGTTGTGGTATAGATGGCTCGTGAGCCATCTGTCCCATATGAGAAAAATAATAATAATAATCTATCTATCCCATACCCACTCGGCCATCTAACTCTTAAGTACCGGGTGTGTTGGCCCAGGTATTTATTTTGACTTTTATTTTATTTTTTTAAAACCGTTTTTATTTTTGGCAGAAACTTTTTATTATTTTATGTACACTCATGTTTGAAACATGAATAAATGAGTTTAAGAAATAAAGTACAAAAAAGGCTAATTTTCCGTTAGTTTTAATTTATTTTAGTTATTTGAACCAGTTCCGATACGTTATACCCAATTTTAGTGTTTTTAGTTATTCACCAAAATTCGGTTAATTTGTATTAGTTTTAACTTACTTCCATGGTTTTATTCTATTTAGATATGTTTTAGCCCGTTTTGGTGCTTTTAATTACTTTTGGTTAGTTTTGGTTAGTTTTTCAATCAACTTTCGGTTACTTTCAGTTAGTTCCAATTTATTTTATTCAGTTGACCAGGTTCCGATACGTTATAACCAATTTAAACGTTTTTGGTTAATTTTAGTTAGTCGTCAAAATTCGGTTAATTTGGGTTAGTTACTTATTTTAATACCTTTTATCAGTTCCCATAGCTTTAGTCCTTTTTGTTGTTTATTGTTACTTTTGATTAGTTTTGGTTAGTCATTCAATCAGCTTTCGGTTAGTTTTAGTTAGTATTTTAATTTATTTCAGTCATTTGAACCGGATCCGATACGTTATAACCAATTTGAATATTTTGGTTCATTTTGGTTAGTCGCCAAAATTCGGTTAATTTCGGTTAGTTACTTATTTTAATACCTTTAATCAGTTCCGAGACGTTTTAGCCCTTTTTGGTGTTTATGGTTACTTTTGATTAGTTTTGGTTAGTCATTCAATTAGTTTTCGGTTAGTTTTAGTTACTTCTAATTTATTTCAGTCATTTGAACCGGATCCGATACGCCATAACCAATTTTAATGTTTTGGTTAATTTTAGTTAGTCGCCAACATTCGGTTAATTAAAGTTAGTTTCACCTTATCTTTATATTTTTAATATGTTCCGATATGTTTTAGCCCTTTCTGGTGCTTTCGGTTAGTGTTGGTTAGTCGTTCAATCAACTGTCAATTAATTTCAGTTGGTATTAATTTATTTTAATCATTTTAACCAGTTCCGATACGTTATAAACAATTTTAATGTTTTTGGTTATTTTTGGTTAGTCACTAAAATTCGGTTAATTTGAGTTAGTTTTAATAGTTTTAATCTATTTCGATACGTTTCAGCCTGATTTGATGCTTTTACTTACTTTGGTTAGTCGTCCAATCAACTTTAGGTAAAATTCAGTTAGTTCCAATTTATTTTAGTCATTTGAACCCGTACCGAGACGTTATAAGCATTTTTAATGTTTTTGGTTAGTTTTGGTTAGTCACCAAAATTCGGTTAATTTGGGTTAGTTTGAACTTAGTTCAATATTTTTAATCTATTTCGATGCGTTTTACCCCGTTTTGGTGCTTTTGGTTACTTTTGGTTAGTTAGTCGTTCAATCAACTTTCGGTAAAGTTCGGTTAGTTTTATTATATTTTAGTCATTTCAACCGGTTCCGGTACATTATAAGCAATTTTAATGTGTCTGCTTAGTCGCCAAAATTCAGTTAATTTAGGTTAGTTTTAACTTAACATTTGTGTTCTGATAAGTTTTAGCCCGTTTGGTGTTTTTAGTTACCTTTGGTTAGTTTTGGTTAGTCATTCAATCAACTTTCGGTTACTTTCAGTTAGTTCCAAATTATTTTAGTCACTTGAACCAGTATCCGGAACGTTATAATCAAATTTAATGTTTGTGGTTTGTTTTCGTTAGTCGCCAAAATTCGGTTCGTTTTGGTTAATTTTAACTTACTTTAATTTTTGTAACCTGTTCCGATAGGTTTTAGCCTGTTTTCGCGCTTGGTTAGTTTTGGTTCGTGATCCAATCAACTTTCGGTTAGTTTCAGTTAGTTCCAATTTTTTTAGTTATTTGAACCGGTTCTGACACGTTATAATCAAATTTAATATTTTCGGTTAGTTTTGGTTAGTCGCCGAAATTCGGTTTGTTTTGATTAGTTTTAACTTACTTCAATTTTTGTAACCTGTTCCGATACGTTTTAGCCCGTTTTGGTGCTTTTGGTTAGTTTTGGTTAGTCGTTTAATAAACTTTCGCTTAGTTTCAGTTAGTTCCAATTCATTTTAGTCATTTGAACCGATTCCGATAAGTTATATTCAAATTTAGGTTTAAATAAACAAACTAACACGATCTCTCACGCCTATGACGTCATGAATGTGGCAATGCTACATTTGCCATTACTTGTTCACGATTTGAGGCCCTATACTAGGAAAACAGAAATATATTCAATGTTAAAATGCATTTTTAGATCGTCAGACATGCAGAATAGATTGGTTAAAACATAAGTTCCGACATCATAATAATAAAAAAATTTCCCATATGTGGCCAATATGCTGGCGGACACTATATAACATTAGTTGGATTTAAAAAAAATTTAGCTATAACATTGTATCTGCCAGTTTTCAAATTTAACTGAATTTCTTGCTCATTCGTTTTTAGAATATGTAATAATTTTGGAAATAAGTGTACTGGAATGTGCATTAAACAACATTTATACATACATTTCAGGATCTCGGGGTAATTTAAATAATGATTTTTCGCCACCGCTTCTAGTAGAACAATTCAAATAAAGGCACTTATAACCAGGCATTTTTAACAAAAATAAAATAAAGATTAATTATTTTTCGTAACACTCTCGGACTAAACCAAAAGTCTCGCGTGGCTCGCGTTTAGAATCACACTAGAGCTTGCCCTGACTATTTCTTGGGATGGCTGGCCATCCCAAAGAGGCGGAGCTTTAAACGAATTCTTGTTTCATGCGTTAGGTGGGAGGTTTCGCATCTGGTGTGAGTTTATCTGGGAGTCAACATCAATAAGAAAACTTTGATACGCCACTGGTAAAAGTATTTTTTGTAAATTTTACTATATTCTACTTTTTATCTGGAATATAAATGATAAATATATCATTTATATTCCAGATAAAAAAAAATTGTTGCCTTGAACTGCAGAAATTATAAGATTTTTATTTGAAATTTTTTATTTTTTTATTTTATAAACGAAATTATTTATAAGTTACAACATAATTTTGGCTTTAAGATGTTTACTTTTTCCATTTTCCAGGTAAAATATTTTTTTAAGAATGTGATTGAGGTTACAAACACCACATAACCTATCGATATTTAAAATGGAAATACTCTTCCCATTTCTTAACGCAGACTTCACTATTATAGTCGTCTGCATCTTTAGGTCAATCAGAACCAGATTTGGTCTGTTGCATGCTTATCGTTGATATGCATCCTTCTAGGATAACCTTCCTCAGTTCTATTCAAACTATTTTTAGTTACCTTTGGCTTGAATATCCTAAAGATAATATATTGATAGGCCAAATTGAGCAATTATCATTCTGTTGGGCATGGAACTGAGACAAATTATTGTCGAATTATTTGCCCATAATGTCGTCGGTTGGCACACTTCGTTGCACCAGAGACAGCTGACGATTCGGTTGAAAGGTCTAGGTTTGGTGTACCATATTTAGGCCAATCATTACTGTATATCGTCGGAATCATTAAATCACTTTTCACTTGTGGCTATAGTAAGAAAAGAAGAAAGACCATAGGAGACATTAGAAGATATATTAACAAATCCAGACGAAGAAATAAGATACATAATGCGACGAAGAGCATATATGTTAATTATATATCTACATGAAAAGAAGATGGGACTTAATAGAGAAATAGGATGCTGTTACTTTTCATTGCATTTCAAGTGAACAATAAAATTTAAAAAGTGTATCATTTCGATGTTTACCTCGAAATCTCCCTCAAAATCAGCAGAAAACGCTGCCTTTCTCTTGAAAAACATCCATCGAAATTCTCTGAAGCGGACCTATTTTTCCAGCTTCAAATCGTTTTAAATAAAATTTCAGTCAAGAAGTACTATACGTAATATCAAGTGAATAAAATCATTTTTATTTTAACATCGCTTATATAATATTATAATTCCATGAAAACCACGTTTTAATGACGTTTAGAAAAAAAAATCTAAGGTCTACGTTCATCATCCTCCGTCTCGCACTGTTCCTGTGGATTAAAAGGGATACCAGACACCACACTGCATAAAAACGAGCCGAAATCTATACGGACGAAATGTTATTTTATTTAATTATAGCAGAATTCGGGAATGTATGTGAGGAGGTGCTAACAGATATAAAGCAGCTGGTACCTACGCCTTTGAGGTTTAAATGCATTTTCGATATAAGCTAACGTTGTAAAGCAGACGGTATAGTTTAAATTATTATAAACGTACGGAACTATATATATATATCACGCGGAATAATACTAATTTTATGCTTTTTATTATTAATGATAGTATCTATATATTTAGTGGATTTAATATTTTGAATTTCAAAGAATTATCAGAATACATAGGTACATCGTTGAATTCCTGTCGCAAGTACATTAAGAAAGTACTTGAAGTTCAAGTATCAAGTAAATATATTTAAAAAAGTTACTTAATTAATTATAAGTACAAGTTGTTTAAAATTATTCAATTAACTTTCAATTTCATCAAGTAATTTACTTTAAGTAAAAAACAAATATTTCAAGTAACGTAGCATCACTTGAAGTATATTTAGTATGTAAGGTAAACTACTTGAGGTACTTAATGCTTGAAGTAATTTTGGTACCTCAAGTATTTAAAACAAGACATTCAAGTATTTTTTCAGTTATTAACATTAGTTATCCTCTCCCCATACTGACTACTTATTCAAGCTTTATCTATTATTTTTATTTACATTTTCAACTTCAAAAATAGTAAAATTAATAATCTTTATTGTCTAACAATTTACATCCATTTACAAGACAATCTGACATACTACTAAATGCAAACGAAATGTAAATATCTCGGTATGGCTTAAAAAACGTATTTTACATTATTATAGAAGTATATTATATGCCTCTGTTTTTTCAAAAGTTTATATCTGGTTCTGTTTTAGAAGTTAGAACTGGCAAAAATTATAAAAATTGTTTTAAGTCATACTAAGTTTGCAAAATTAAAAGCCCTTACAAAAATATCCAAAAATGTAAAGCGTATTCCCTGATTGAATCTACCTCAAAAAATGTATATTTGAAACGATTTCTTTTACAAGAAACAGTTGATGTATTTTGTAAATTCACTAAGAGAATTTATATTTTTGAACATTTGTAAATTTTTTTTAAGCGTAACAATTTTTCAGTTAGTTTTGTGCAGTTTTAACTTCTAGAGTAGAGATTAGTATACAATTTTTGAAAAACTACGGCGATTAATAGTTCTTTTTAAATATCTTTTATATTGGCTTGATGAACACCACTGGTAGAGGTAAAAAATATGATTATAGGTATGTGGAAAATACGCTTCTTATGCAATACTAACTTGTGTTGAATTGAAATCGAGGTTGGAATACAATATTTTAGCTTAAAACATTTTTAGAGCTTTTTACACTACTTATAGATGCGGTGACTTTGGCGTAATGAGCAAAATCTCGTTCTATCCTTTGTTGCTACCATTCAGTTGTCCCTCGTAGAGCTATAGTGTGTCGGTCGAGGCAACACTTTTTTGTATGAGATTTCTCTCCAATAAAGCAAGTACAAATCGTAAATGTTAAAAGTCTCTTTCTAATATATGTTTGGGTGTTTTTTGCTAATGGATCAATTTTCTACCACTACTAGAAAATCTAAGCTAAACCCTGAGAAACCCAGGTCCGTTAACCTGGCCCCCCGCATTGATTTTTTTCTTCAAAACGCTAGCACACGACCTTGAGATCTAGCACAACCTAGCACAACTTGTTTTAGAGCTAGCACACTCATAGTAATAAGGATAACCTCTAATTTATGCGGGGGGGGGGGGAGGTAGGTTAACGCTAGCCCCCCCCCCGCACCTTTTTTAATTGTAATACTGTCCAGCACAGTTTCTTTGCAGCTAGCACAACTAGAAAAAATGCTAGCACAACTACATTTTTGAAAATAATAGATCACAAATGCGGGGGGGGCTAAGTTAACGTTTGGGTCCTATTGAGGGTTGGTAAAGATAATTGTTATGCACAGCAAGCTTAAACCGAGCACAGGCTAGCACAACCATTTTGAGAGCTAGCACACCCCTACAGTTGAATATATAGGGGATGGGGTGAATTTTTGCAGGCCGCCCTTTAGCTAATATTTTTCCGTCAAATTGCTAGCACAGCAAGCTTAGACCTAGCACAGGCTAGCACAAACATTTTGAGAGCTAGCACACCCCTACCGTTGAATATATAGGGGATGGGGTGAATATTTGCTGGCCGCCTCTCAGCTAATATTTTTCCATCAAATTGTTAGCACAGCAAGCTTAGATCTAGCACAGGCTAGCACAATTATTTTGAGAACTAGTACATTTCAAGATGGTTGTTTGGTTAAAGGAATACATTTACATCATACGACCGTAAAAATAAAAGTTTCAAAATCATATACAGGGTGGTAAAAAATAAAAATATATTTTAAATTTCTCACACTTCAAGACATTTTCTCCAAAAATTTCATAATTTTTGAGATATTCGCGAGAAAGTTCGACAAACGACGTTTTTTGATTACAACGACTCAGGTATAGGTTAAACGCCATCAAAATACATATTTTTAGTGACAAGTATTTTTGTCGTATCCCTTGTAGCTTTCAAGTTATGATTTTGCTCGCTTTGGGACCGCTATCTCAAAAGCTAAGAATATTGTTTTTTTTTCGTAAAGAACTTTTTTGTTTGTCTTTGTGTCCTCTATCTAAAATCAAAATATGAAGTCGAAAGAAAATAATGGAAAAAAGCCGGTAGGTTTCGACTCCTACTGGTCAAATTAAAGGTAAGGTCGATATGAATATACGCTTTTGTCCGTTTTGCCGATATACGTTTATTTAATCCCTGAAACTACTGGTTAAAAACCGCGCGATTTAGGTTTCATTCAGGGGTTATAATTTAGGGGCCAAATGGAAAATATTGATATTTTTTAAATTTCGATAAGGATTAATTAAGGTTCCTCTAGGCTCCTACCACGAAACATAATCAGCGGTAGGTTCCTGACGAGGTTGAATTCGAACTCAGGACCGTCCCTAACAATCTAACCCAAAATTAACTATTTAGGAGCCCCTATAGGATACTTAGACTTGAATTTTTTTTAGGAGGTTCCGGCCGTTCCCCTTTGTTCCTGTCCGATTACAGACCCGCTAGTTCAAAATTTACAACAAAAATCGAAAAAACCGTCCCTTAAATATAAAAATACGCCCAGAAGCGTTTTTCTTCAATTTAATATTTAGGGGTCGAAAACGACGGCTTTCCATTTTTTAAAAGTTTGGGCACCCGTAAGTATGAGCAGCGGATCGAAAATCGCAGATATTGCTTTTTAAGTCTCGCCCGTCAGGTGAATAATTTTAAATCCATTAACTTGTCCCCTCCCGCCTCGCATTATTTTTTTCTCCAAAATGCTAGCACAGGACCTTGAGATCTAGCACAACCTAGTATAATTTGTTTTAGAGCATAGTAATAACGATATCCTCTAATATATTCGGGGGGTTAACGCTAGCCCCCCCATCTTTTTAATTGCAATACTGGCTAGCACGTCTTCTTTGAACCTAGCACAGTGCAGCACAACTAGAAAAAATGCTAACACAACTACATGTTTGAAAATAATAGGCCTAAGCACACTCCTATAACAATTATCTTTACCAACACTCAAAAGAACCAAAACGTTAACTTGGCCTCCTCCCTCCCCGAATTTGTGGTCTATTATTTTCAAAAATGTAGTTGTGCTAGCATTTTTTATAGTTGTGTTAGAATGTGCTAGCTCCAAAGAAGCTGTGCTAGCCAGTATTGCAATTAATAAAGGTGCGGGGGTGCTAGCGTTAACCTACCCCCCCCCCCCCCCTCGCATAAATTAGAGGATATCCTTATTATTATAGGTCCGTTAACCTGGCCGCCCTCCCGCATTGATTTTTTTCTTCAAAACGCTAGCACAAGATCTTGAGATCTAGCACAACCTAGCACAATTTGGTTTAGAGCTAGCAAACTCATAGTAATAAGGATATCCTCTAATTTATGCGAGGGGGGGGGGGGGGGGATTGCGGGCACGTTTTTTAATTGCAATACCTGCCAGCACAGCTTCTATGGAGCTAGCACAGTCTAGCACAACTAGAAAACATGCTAACACAACTACATTTTTGAAAATATTAGACCACAAATGCGAGGGGGGGGG